>JAGEOH010000767.1:0-28921 GCA_032207245.1 Pardosa pseudoannulata | reverse complement strand
TATGTATTTTATTTCATTAAAATATTTTGCCTCAAAACCCCGGATTTCTTTTATAGACACCCTGTATATTATACTATAATATACTATAATATTCGATATTATAATATACTATTATATATAATACTATACGATACTGATATATACTACACGAAAATATACTATACTACACGATACTATACAATACTATATTATACTATACTATAATATGATATACTATAGTACACGATACTGTACGATACTAAACTATACTGCACAATACTATATGATAGTATACGATACGAAACTATTCTACACGATATTATACGATACTAAACTCTACTACATGATTCTATAGATACTAAATTATACTACACGATACTATACGTTACTACACGATATTATACTATACTATACTACACGATACTATACTATACTACACGATACTATACTATACTACTCGATACTTTACTATACGATATTGTACGATAATAAAATATACTATACTATACAATACTATAATGTACTAGATTATACGATACTATACGATTTTAAATTACACTACACGATAATATAGCATACTATACTATACTATACTATACTATACTATACTATATGATGTTAAAATATACTACAATATACTACAGGATACTCCACGATATTACACGATACTAAACTATAGTACATCAAACAAAACTATAATACAAGATACTAAAATATACTACACGATATTAAACTATACTACACGATACAAGATAATAAACTATACTAAACTATACTACACGATATTATGCATTACTAAACTATACTACAGGATACTATGCGTTACTATAAAATTCTATACGATACTACACAATATTATCCTATAGTATAGGATACTATACTATACTACACGGTACTATACTATAGTACGATACTATACTATACTATATAATACTATAATATACTATACGATATTATATGATACTATTATATACTGTACGATATTATACAATACTATTATATACTATATTATACTATAATATGCGATACTGTATGATACTAAAATATACTACACGATAATACACGATAATATACTATACGATACTATACGATAATATAATATACTATACTAAACGATACTATACGATACTATAATATATGATACTATACGATATTAATCTATACTACAGGATACTACAAGATTCTACACGATATTAAACGATACAAAACTAAACTAATCTATACTACACGATACTACACGATACTAAGTTATACTACATGATACTACACGATACTAAATTATACTACACAATACATCACGATATTACACGATACTAAACTATATTACACGATAAAAAAACTATACTACACGATACTATACGATACTTAAATATACTACACGATACTAAACTATACTACACGATACTATGCGATACACTACGATACTAAACTATACTTTACGATACTATAATATATTATACTATACAATACTATAATTTACTATAATATAATTTGTTATGAGATATTAAACTGCAGAACAAAATATACTACACGATACTACACGATAACAAGCGATACTAAACTATACTACACTATACTATACGATACAAAACTATATTACACGATACTATAATATATTATATTATAAGATACTATACTATAATACACGATACTATACTATAGTATATGATACTATACTATACTACACGACACTATAAAATACTATACTATATGATGCTAAACTATACTACAATATACTACAGGATACTAAAATATACTACACGATACTAAACTATACTACACCATACTACAAGATAATAAACTATACTAAACTATACTCCACGATACTCCACGAGACTCCAAGTTACTAAACTGTACTACACGATACTATACGATACTAAACTATACTACACGATATTATGCAATACTAAAATATACTACACTATACTATGCGTTACTATACTGTTCTATACTATACTACAAGATACTATACTATAGTACGATACTATACGATACAATATTATACTATAATATAAGATACTATTCGATACTAAAGTATACCACACTATATTATACGATACTAAACTGTACTTCACGATACTATACGATGCTCACCTGTACTACACGATACTACAAAATACTATACTATACTACACGATACTTTACTATATGATGCTATCCTATACTACATGATACGATACTATACTATACGATACTATACAATACTATAATATATTATACTATAATGTATTATACGATACTAAATTGGACTACACGATAATATGCGTTACTATACTATAGTATAATATACTGTACTTTACGATACTATAATATACTATAGTATACGATACTATAATATACTATAATATATGATACTATATGATACTAAATTATACTACACGATACAACACGAAACTACACTATACTAAACGATACTATACTATACAATACTATACTATACTAAACTGTAATACACGATACTAAACTATTCTACACGATACTATAGTATACTATACTATACGATACTATACTTTACTACACCATGCTCTACTATAGTATACTATACTATTCTATTCTATACGATACTATACTATAATATAATATAATCAACTAAAGGATACTATAATGTACGATAATTTAAGATACTAAACTATACTACACGATACTATAATATACGATACTATACCATACTAAACTATACTACACGATACTAAATTATACTATACGATAATAAACTATACTACTCGATACTACACGAAGCTAAACTACACTACACGATACTACAATATACTAAAATATACTACAAAATACTACAGTATACTAAGGTATACTACACGATACTAAACTGTACTATATGATACTAAACTATACTACACGATACTACACGATACTTCACTATTATATATGATACTAAACTAAACTACACGATACTACAATATACTATACGATACTATAATATACTACACGATACTATACTATACTATACGATACAATTCGATACTATACTGTACTATACGGGACTATAATATAGTATACTATACGATAATATACGATACTATAATATACTATAATATACCATACTATAATATACTATAATATACGATACTATGGGTCATTAAATAATAGTACATGATACTATACGATACTAAACTATATTACAAGATACTATACTATACTACACGGTACTATACTATACGTTACTATGCTATACTACACGATACTATACGTTACTAAACTCTAATACACGACAATATACGATATTAAGCTGTACTACACGATACTGTACGATACTAAACTATACTACACGTTACTATACGATACTACACGTTACTATACGATTTTATACTATAGTACACGATACTATACTATACGATACTATCCTATACTATAATATAATATATTACTATACTATAAATTACTATACTATTTTATAGTATAATATACGATACTGTACTATACTACAAGATACTCTACTAAACTATAAAGATACTCTACTATAAGACACTCTACTATACTATATTACAAGATACGTTACTAAACTTTACTACACGATAGTATACGATACTAAACTATACTACACGTTACTTTACTACACTATACGTTAATATACGATACTAAACTGTAATACACGATAATGTAAGATACTAAACTGTACTACAAAATTCTATACGATACTAAACTATACTACACGATACTATACGATAATACACGATACTATACGATACTATACTAAACTACAGGATACTATACTATACTATACGGTACTATCCTAAACTACATGATATTATACTATACTATACGATACTATTCAATGCTATAATATACTAAACTATACGGCACTATACGATACTATAATATTCTATACTATACGATACTATAATATACTATAATATACGATAATATACGATACTAAACTATACTACACTATACTATACGATACTACACTATACTACACGATACTATATGATACTATACGATACTAAACTGTAATACACGATACTATACGAAATTAAACTGTACTACACGATACTATACGATACTATAATATACTATACTGTATGATAGTATACTGTACTACACGATACTATACTATAGTATACTATACTATACTATACTATACTATACGATATTATACGATACTATAATATACTAAAATATACGATACTATACAATACTAAACTATACTACACTATACTATACGTTACTAAACTCTAATACATGATACTATACGATACTAAACTGTACTACACGATACTATATTATACTAAACTATACTACATGATACTATACGATACTACACGATACATTTCGATAGTATAGTAAACTACACGATAATATACGATACTACCCTATACTACATGATACTATACTAAACGATATAATACAATACTATAATATACTATATTATACGGTAGTATTCTATACTAAAGTAAACTACACGATAATATACGATACTATACTATACTATAATATACTATATTTTACAATACCATAATATACTATAATATATGATACTTTATGATATTAAATTATACTACACGATACTTTACGATACTAAACTATACTACACGATACTGTACTATGCTATACGATATTATATGATACTAAACTGTACAACACGATACTACACGATGCTAAACTATACTACACGATACTACACTATTATATATGTTTCTAAACAACACTACACAACACTATACGATACTACAACCTACTATACGATTCTATATTATACTACACGGAACTATAATATATTATACGATACTATTATTTTCGATACTATGCGATAATAAAATATAGTAAACGATACTATAAGATACTAAAATATATTAAACGATACTATATTATACTACAATATGCTATATTATACTATACGATACTATAATATACTATATTATACGATACTATAATATACTATAATAAACGATACTATACGTTACTAAACAATACTACACGACAGTAAACGATACTAAACTATAATACGCGATACAATACGATGCTAAACTATACTATACGATACTAAACTACACTACACGATACTATAGGATAATAAACAATACTTCAAGATACTATACGATACTAAACTATATTAACGATACTATACGATACTAATCTATACAACATGATAATATACGATACTACACGATATTATACAATACTATACTACACTACACGATACTATACTATACTATACTATACTATACTATACTAAATTATACTACGCTATAATATACGATACTAAAATATAGTACACCATACTACACGATACAATATAATACTAAACTATAATATACGATACTATACGATACTATAATATACTATACTATACAATAATACACGATACTATACGATACTAAACTGTAATACACGATAATACACGATATTAACTATACTACACGATACAACAAGTAACTAAATTGTACTACACGATACTAAACTATACTACACGATACTACACGATACTATACTATTTTATAAGATACTATACTATAATATAATATATTATAATATACTATAATATACGATACTAAACTGTTCTACAGGATACTACACGAAACTAAACTATACCACACGATACT
Source organism: Pardosa pseudoannulata (assembly GCA_032207245.1). Lineage (NCBI taxonomy): Eukaryota > Metazoa > Arthropoda > Arachnida > Araneae > Lycosidae > Pardosa > Pardosa pseudoannulata. The sequence goes on along the minus strand of JAGEOH010000767.1, from coordinate 23,384 downwards.
AATCGATAATACATGATACCACATGATACTAAACTATACTACAAGATACTACACGATATTAAAATATACTACACTATAATAAACTATACTAACCTATACTACATGATACTACACGATACTAAACTATATTACACGATACTAAACGATACTAAACCATAATAAAAGATACAAACTATACTACACGTTACTACACGATACTATACTATACTATAAGATACTATACTATACGATACTAAAATATAATACACGATATTGTACTCTAGTCTACTCTACACTACTCTAAATTATACTACTCAACTCTACTCTACTCTACTATACGATAGTTTACTTCACTATATGATACTATACAATACTATAATATACTATACTATACAATATTATACGATATTATTCTATACCATACAATACTATTCTATACTATACGATACTATAATGTACTATAAAATACGATACTATACAATACTATAATATACTATAATAATTGATACTATATGATAATAAACTATATTATACGATGCTATAATATACTATAATATACGATACTATACGATAATAAACTATACTATACGATGCTATAATATACTATAATATTCTATACAATACGATACTAAACTATACTACTCGATGCTACACGATACTATAATATACTATACTATACCACATTTTACTATACTACACGATACTATAGTATACTATACTATACGGTACTATACTATAATATACTATACTATAAGATACTATAGTATACGATACTATACGATACTAAACTATAATATACGACACTATACTATAGTATACTATAATATACGATACCAAACTGTACTACACCATACTACACGAAACTAAAATATTCCACACGATACTATACGATAATACATGATACTACACGATACTAAACTATACTAAAAGGTACTACACGATATTAAATTATACTACACGATAATAAACTATATTAAAATATACTACATGATACTACACGATAATAAACAATACTAAACTATACTACATGATACTACACGATACAAAATTATTTTACACGGTACTAAACGATACTAAACCATAATAGACGATACAAACTATACTACACGATACTATACTATATTATACTATACTATACTATACTATAATATACTATACTATACGATACTAAACTATACTACACGATACTGTACTCTACTCTACTCTACACTACTCTATACTCTACTCTACTCTACTACACGATAGTATACTTTACTATATGATACTATACAATACTATAATATACTTTACTATACGATATTATACGATACTATAGTATACTATACGACAGTATACTATACTATACGATACTATACGATACTGTACTGTAATATACGATAGTATACTTTATTATACGATACTATTCTATATTATACGATAGTATTCCATAATATACGATACTATAAAGTACTATAATATACGATACTATACAATACTATAATATACTATAATATGCGAAACTATACGATAATAAACTATACTATACGATGCTATAATATACTGTAATATTCGATACAATACGATACTAATTTATACTACTCGATACTACACGATACTATAGTATACTATACTATACCATACTTTACTATACTACACGATACTATAATATACTATACTATACGGTAATATACTATACTATAATATACTACACGATACTATACGATACTAAACTATACTACATGATACTATACCATACCATACTGTGCTATACGATACTATTATATACTATACTATACGATACTATACGATACTATAATATATTTTAACATACGGTATTATACGATACTAAATTATACTAAACGATACTATAATATACGATACTAAATTATACTAAACGATACTATAATATACGATACTATACGATACTACACGATACTATAATATACTATACTATACAATACTATACGATATTATAATATACTATAATATACGATACTATACGATACAAAACTATACTATACTATATTTTAATATACTATACAATACGATACTTTAATATACTATACTATACGATACTATACGATAGTGTTTTATACTATAATATATGATACTATACCATACTAATCTATACTATATGATACAATACGGTACTATAATATAGTATAATATACGATACTATACGATACTAAACTATACTACACGATACTACACGATAATATACTATACTAAAAGATACTATACTATACTGTAATATACTATACTCTACTATACTATACTACACGACACTATACTATACGATACTAAACTGTACTACACAATACTACACGAAACTAAACTATACCACACGACACTATACGATAACACATGATACTACAGGATACTAAACTGTATTACACGATACTATACGATACTAAACTATACTACACGGTACTACACGATAATAAACTATACTGCACGATAATAAAATATATTAAACTATACTACATGATACTACATGATACTAAACTATACTACACAATACTACACGATAATAAACTATACTAAAATATACTACATGATACTACACGATGCTAAACTATACTACACGATACTAAACGATACTAAACTATAATAGACGATAATATACGATACTATACTATACTATACGTTAATACACGATAATACATGATAATAAACTGTACCACACGATACTACACGATACTATACTATACTATAAGATACTATACTATAATATACTCTACTATAATATACTATACTATACGATACTAAACTATACTACACGATACTGTACTCTACTCTACTACATGATATTATACTTTAATATACGATATTATACTATATTATACTATTCTATACTATACTATACTATACTATACTATACGATATTATACGATACTGTACTGTACTATACGATACTATACTATATTATACGATACTATTCTATACTATACAATACTATACGATACAATACGATACTATAATATACTATAATATACGATAGTATACAATACTATAAAATACTATACGATACTATACTATACTTTACGATACTATACTATACTGTACGATACTATAATATAATATAATATACGATAATATACAATACTATTATATACTATAATATACGATACTATACGATAATAAACTATACTATATGATGCTATAATATACTATAATATTCGATACAATACGATGCTAAACTATACTACACGATACTTAACCATACTATTCGACACTATACTATTCTACACGATAATATACGATACTATAATATACTATAGTATACGATACTATAGGACACTATAATATACTATAATATACGAATCTATACGATACTAAACTACACTACAGGGTACTATAATATACTATACTATACTGTAATATACGATAATATAATATACTATAAAATACGATACTATACTATACTAAACTATACTACACGATACTATACGATACTAAACTATACTACACGATACTATACTATACTATACGATATTATACGATACTATAATATACTATACTATACGATACTATAATGTACTATAATATACGATACTATACGATACTAAATTATACTACACGATAATATACGATACTATACTATACTATAATATACTATACTATACGATACTATAATATACTAAAATATTCTACACGATACTACACGACACTATACGATACTATAATATACTATACTATACGATATTTTACTATACTACACGATACTATAATATACTATTATATACGATACTATACGATACTAATCTATACTACACTATACTATACGATACAAAACTATACTGCACGATACTATACGATACTAAACTGTGCTATACGATACTTTAATATACTATACTATACGATACTATACGATACTATACTATATGATATTACACTATATTATACTATACGATACTATACGATACTCTACTATACGATATTACACTATACTATACTATACGATACTATACGATACTGTACCACAATATATGATACTATACTATATACGAAACTATAAAATACTATAAGATACTATAAGATACTATAGGATACTATACGACACTATAATATACTATAGTATACGATACTCTAAATACTAAACTATACTATACGATACTATACGACACTAAACTATAATACACGATACTATACTATTTTGTACGATACTATACTATTCTAAACGATACTATACTATACTATACGGTACTATACGATACTATAGGGTATTATAATATACTGTAATATACGATACTAATCTATACTATACTGTACTAAAATATACTATACTATACGATTCTATAATATACTATACTATATTATACTATACTATACTACACGATACTATACTGTACTATACGATACTAAACTATACTATATTATACTACACTATACAATACTTTACGATATTATATTATACTATAATATACGATACTATACGATATTAATCTATACTATACGATAATATAATATACTATACAATACGATACTTTAATATACTATAATATACGATATTATACGATAATTTAATATACGATAATATACGATATTATACGATACTAAACTCTACTATACGATACAATACGATACTATAATATACTATGATATACGATACTATACAATACTAAACTATACTATACGATACTATACGATATTATAATATACTATAATAAACGATACTATACGATATTATAATATACTATAATAAACGATACTATACGATACTAAACTATACTACACGATACTATACGATACTAAACTATACTACACGATACTATACTATACTATAAGATACTATGCAATACTAAACTGTACTACACGATACTACACGATATTAACTATACTACACGATACAACACGTAACTAAATTATACGACACGATAGTACACGATACTAAAATATACTACATGATACTATACGATACTACATGATACTAGATGATACTACACTATACTAATTTATACTACACTATTCTTGACGATACTAAACTATACTACAAGTCAATACACGATACTAAACTACACTACACTACACTACACGATACTAATCTATATTACACGTTACTATACGATACTAAAATATACTACACGATACTAAACGATACTATAGGATACTAAACTATACTACACGATACTATACGATACTATACTATACTACATGATACTACACGATACTAAATTATACTACACGATTCTACACGAAACTATACTTTACTATAAGTTACTATACTATACTCTAATATACTATACTATACGATACTAAAATATACTACACGATACTGTACTCTACACTACTCTAAACTAATCTACTCTACTCTACTCTACTCTACTACACGACAGTATACTTTATTATACGTTACTATACGATACTATAATATACTATACTATACGATACTACAAAATACTATAATATACGATACTATAAGATATTAAACTATACTATACGATGCTATAATATACTATAATATACGATACTATATTATTGTTGTACAAAAATATGTTGTATGTAGGATGATTGATGAAGAGTCGTAGGTTTTATTTTAAGAGTCACCTCAGGTAAAAAAAAATCAGATGCTGAGTTGATGGAGAGACATTCTTTATTTTTGGAATTCAATCAAATAATTTTCTTCACTTTATATTCTACAAAAAAACATCGTCCATTTCTGCCATGATCCAGTAGTGGGTTAGTAGATGCGTTTTTTAAACTTTAAAACATTAAGGCGATTAATTTGCAGATGTAAAAATAACATCAGGCAAGTCGCAGAAAAATACAACTAAGGCAGAATGCTTAGGTTAGCCAAAGATCGAGGTGGCTCCCACGGAAACGTTTTTCCGATCCAAAAAAAAAAAAAAAAAAAAAAACGCGTCAGCAAGGGTGTTAAAATTTCATCTCAGTGTGTCACCCCGTCTCTCAAAATTATCAGAACTTTAGGCTGCTCTCACGCGAAAAGCGCCGAAACACAACCAGCAAGAGGATTGCCAGGCGCCAAGAAAACCCCGCGCTCTCCAGGAGAGCAACAAGCCATCGCGTCTCTAACCAATGAAACGTCGAGACAAGGCGCGCAGAGATCAAAAACCCAATCGCAGTTAGGCGCAGCTCCGGTGATGAAAATTCGCCGAAAACGATGCGGAGCGGAGCTTGGCAACACACCACAACGCGGTACCCTTCAAAGGCGCGGCTTCTTATCGCAATCCCAAAGTAACGTCTGGACAAATGTCAGAATATGATCTGATGGGCGCAATATTATGGACGAAAGGCTTAAGGTCGGCATATGCAGGTGGCCAGAATTGGACGCTCGGTCCGAAACTTAATCCCAGATCGGGGGCGGCTCTGTTTGAAAAAAGACAGGCTGCACTCGTGAGAAATTAAAACTGCATCTGCAAGGGGCCATATGCAAAAAAAAAGGCGCGAAATGTAGTTTAAAAATATCTACCGCACGAGGAAAATATGTAATGAAGGGACATGAAAAATCTTCATTACATATTCCTCCCCTTCACCACGAAAAAGAATTAAGACACATGGTGAAAGTAAAATTAAAACTAGCATGAAATGAGCTAAATTAGAAAAAGTGCGCAAACTAAATCAGTGGCAGAAGTGACTCACAAAATATACACATTATACACCAAAAATGAAGAATAAGGTACATATGTCTATGATTCAATGGAACACTAAACACATTACATTTCTTTGTAACAATAAATCACATTTATATTGACATTGCACACAATCATCAACTAGACTCGAGTCTACTCTTTGGCTTAATCAATAAAACATAATATTCACCTCATAAAAATTTAAATTTATCAATACAAAATAACATCACATAGGTATTAATGAAACATTTGATCACAATCTTTGGTTTGTGATTTAAGAGGTAGGCCAAAGGTGTATGTAAGCAAAACTGCAATGGTACAAAAAAATCCTGTGTGTACAACAGGTGCAAAATAAACCATACTTGTGGTATGCACCACCAACATATTCCAAAAAGGTAAATAAACATTGTAAATAAAAGTGTGACACACCTTGCTGTGAATATAACTAACAAAATTGCTCAAAAATGTAATTGAAGGTATAAACAAAAATATAAAGAAATGTGTGAGCTAAAAGGTATAACAAAATATAAACAAAAGTAATAACAAATTTATGGTGAAAAATATACTGACAACAGGATGTTCATATTTTAGACCAAAAAATACAAAAGCACACTAGAGTTTAAGTAAACATATAAATAGTAAATGCTGAGCTATTGTGAGATTTGAAAAGTACAGTACAGAGATGAGTGTCAATTATTAGCTGACAAATGAAAATGCTGACACAGGTCTACTATCACTCTGACCCATTCAGAGAAGACAGCAGACAAGTAACAAGCAAAAACAATTGTCTGTAACCAACCCATTGCGCGCCATAGGCTAGAAACATGCCTCAAGTTAACACACACATAGTAATATTAATGACGAGAGCGAAGATTATAGTGACTTGTGTTTGACACTTTAGTATTTGGATTGTGAGGATCACATAAATGTGAATGTCTTGGAGGAGCTAATATTAATCTATCAATATGCATTTTAAATACTCTAGAAGAAGGAACACTAGCATTTTGTATTTAAAACATAACAGGGGAATATTGTTTGACAATAGAGAAAGGACCAGAATATGAATTATTGAAACGTCCAACAATCTTGAGGTAAACAGTGTCATGAATTTTGAAATTTCTTAATTTAGCAGTCTGTTGTTGTCTCGAATAATTTAGTGACTGAGCATGTTCTGAATTTTTGTATGCCAATTTATAAATATTTTGAAGACCTTTCAAGTAGTTATACATATCAGGTTTGTCTAAATGGGGATGAAAGGAATTGACATCAACAGTGTCAAATATCAGAGCAAGTTCTCTTCCAAAGTGTAGGAGATTAGGAGTAAAATTTGTAGAAACATGAGTTGAACCATTGTAAAGACTCTTATGAATGTTCATTGCTTGTGTAAAATTATGACCTTCAGATATCAATGTTTGAATTGAGTACTTAATAGATTTATTGATTCGTTCAGATTTTGCATTAGCTTGTGGATGACCACTAGAGGTATGAATGACTTTAATACCAAGCATTTGATTAAACTGATGATAAAATTGAGATGAGAATTGTGAACCTAAATCTGACAATAAAGTTGATGGACGACCAAAGGTAGAGAAATATTGTAAAAGACATTTGACAATTACATTTGTTGTTGTAGACTTTACTGCGAAGAGTTCAATATGTCTAGAAAAATGATCTATGACGGTAAGAATTGAATTGCCACATTGAAAAGGACCTAGCAGGTCAATTGAAACTACCTGATTAGGTGCAGTAGGACTAAGAGTAGGTTGAAATGGTGCTGCAGGTATATTATGATGTTTTGCTTGTAAACATTTAATACATGAAGTAACAAAATTAAAGGTATCTGAATAAGCATTTTTCCAAAAATATTTTCTTGTAATAAATTCATATGTTTTCTTAAGACCAAAATGAGACAAATGGGATATTCGAAGAACCTTTTGCTGTAAGGAAAGAGGAACTATAATTTGATTATAAGGTTGAGCCTGAGAAGTATTATTTCTTTTGCACATTAGTACTTTGGTATCTGGATGAATGAAATAATTTGTATGTTTTTGATGTTTTCCCTTTGTTAAAATTTCTTTGTAAATAGGAGCTAGGAGTTTATCTTTCTGTTGTTCATAGGCAAAAGTTTCATTACATATTTCAAGAAAAGGATCATTTGAATTTGAACTCTTACTCGAGTGAGTCAGACTATTGACAGAATAAGTATTGTGAGTATTATCACTGTTATCTATACTACTATTCTCAACTATAGGTAAAATTTCATGAGATTGTGTCAGCATATTTGGATGAGAGATGAGATCCTGTTTATTAGAAGAGAGGTCATGTTGGGAAAGAAAATCTGCCAGAACATTGGTTTGACCAGGGATATGTTGTATAGTGTAAGAAAATTCAGAAAGATCAAGCAACCATTTTCTTGTGATGTCAGCTGGGTTCTTAATCTTTTTATAACTTTAAAGAGGCTTACTGTCAGACAAAATTATGAAATGATGATTGTACAAATAATATCTGAATGCATTAACTGATTTTACTATTGCCATAAATTCAAGTTTTATTGCAGGATAAGTTTTCTCAGCTGAGTTTAATGCTTTTGAAAAGTATGCTCTTGGAACTAGGTGGTTATTGTGGAGCTGTTGGATGACTCCACCGATGGCTATGGAAGAAGCATCTATGCTTAAATAAAAGGTTTTAAACCAGTCAGGTAAATGCACACCTGGTTTGGCAAAGAAAATATTTTGTAATGTGTTGAAAGCATTTTGGTGCAGATCTGCCCACGAGAAAGTGATTTTAGTATTTGTAAGATTTATTAATGGTTGGATAACCTCAGAGAATTTTGGAATTAAGTGTTTATAAAAAGTAGCAAGTCCAATAAATTTTTTTAGTTGTCTGCGAGTCTTAGGAACAGGGAAGGATGTGATCTTTTCAATATTGAAAGAAATAGGAGTTACAGAGTGATTTTGAATATTAAATCCAAGATATTCTATTGAGGAATTATGAAATTTGCACTTGTTTGGAGCAAGAGTTAAGTTATACTTAGTAAGAATGTGAAGAATTTTTGATAATTTTTCTTTAGTTTCCTGAAAGGAATTACTGCCAAATATGAGATCATCTTGGTATGCAAAGATACCATCTAAATTAATTTCATCAAGAAGTGAATCCATGAGAGCTTGAAAAATTGAAGCAGAAGTTTTTAAGCCGAAGACCAATCTTTTATATTTAAATGAGCCAAACATAGAAGTAAAAGTTAATTTGTCTTGGAGGTGTTCGGGTAAATTAATTTGGTGATAAGCTTGTTGAAAATCAAGTGATGTAAAATATTTATATTTGGATATGTAGAAATAATAGGGGAAATTTTGGGTAAAGGGTAAGAAGAACCTTGAATTATGGAATTTAACATGCGAAGATCAAGTGCAATTCTGTATTTTGATTTATCATTTAAATTATTTGACATTGATTTCTTTTTAACTAGAATAATTGGACAAGACCAAGGAGAAATATTGCGAGAAATGATACCAGCATCACAGAGCAGTTGAATCCGTTGTTTACATTCGGTTTGAAGAGCATAAGGAATAGGATAAGGCAAAGATTTGATGGGATACTCACTATAGAAGTTTATTTCTGGGATAATTTTGTCAGTATGGCCTAAAGATTTTGAAGACTGCGAAAATGCAGCATAGTTTTGCAATAAAATTTCAGACAACTGTTGAGCTTCTTGCTCACATAAATGCTTTAAATTAAAATTATCAATTGAATGTTCTGTTTTTCTTAAATTTAGAATCTCTGGAGAGGCCTTAATAAAATAGCAAGATTCTGTGTTATTATTGTGAACTGTAGTAAGTTTACCATTCTGAATTTCATTTGTTTGAATGTGATCAATAGGCTGAATGTAACCAATATTCATGTTTTTGTTAAAGTGTACCACCTCATCAGATGGGTTATTAAACAGCACATAAAATTCAATATTTTTACAATTACTACTATCATTATTATCATCACTAGAAGACCTGGGTAAAGTAATTAATTGACTAGTATCATCAAGATTATTAACTTCAGAATTTAAAGAGAACAGTACCTGATCATCATTGAAATTTACGTTTTGTACCTTGACTTTGCAATATACAGATTCTTTAGGTGGAATGACATACTTGTGTCTTAAATATGTGTTACAAATATTTGGAGTTGGCTCTTTAGCCTTATGCACTTGTTGCTCACGAGCAGTATTATTGACATTATTGACACTAGACCTATTAGTATTATTAGATTTTACATCATGCGTACTATTAGAATTAACATGAGACACAAAGTTATTGACATGAGAAGAAACATCAGAATTGTTATGAGAGTTAATAAAATGCATTGTTTTGCCATTAAATGAAGCTAAGTTGTTTGCTGGATCGAGGATGATTCTATTTTGAACTATGAAATCGTTTCCTAATATAATTTTAAATTTAGAAAGAGGAGGTATATCAACGAGATACATTGGGTGTTTGAAAAATATGCCATGAATTTTAAATGATAGGAGAATACAAGCGTTAAAAGATACAGTTGAATTTAAAGTTTGAATACATATAGAGGAAGCTAAATGTTTATAAGTTACATTCTTTTTAATTGTTTGGAAGAAGTTATTGTCACATATTGAAATTGTGCTTCCGCAATCAAGCAAACATGCAGCTTCAATAGACTTAAAGGTTGCATAAATTAATGGCAAATTATTATATTGATGCACAACATTATATATATATTCACTATTTAACATACAATCATAGTTTACACATAAATTATTAGTTTGAGTGGTAGCATCTGTAGCAATTGCTACCTGTGAAGAAGTTTGAGAAGAGACAGATTGAACTAATCTATTTGACGATAATTTAGGTAAATTTGGACTTACATTAAAGTTGACTGATGTACAGTGAGGAGCATCATGAGACATGAAAGCATTAGTAAATTCCTGTCTCCTCACTGGCTTAAAAGGTTGATTACTTGAATTTTGGTTATTTAGATTAGCCTGATTTTGGTTATTTCTAACATAACTATGTCGTGAGTATGCTTGCCTGCTACGATGTGAATTTCGTTGTGACATGTTAATATATTTAAAACACCTGTTGGCTGTATGGCCAACCTGAAAACATAATTGGCACTTAATTTGAGATCTCTGAAATGATGGGTTTCTGTGGAGCCTTTGATTTGTAAGACTATTGTTAACATGAGATTGGTTTGGCTGCGAGCTATTATTTTCATTTCTATTTTTAGTAAGGACATCCAATCTGTCACTTAACTGTGAAATTTGTGAAGCAATATGTAGGATTGAATGTGAAGTTTGAGCATTATTATCATGATTCTTATTACTGGATTCAAACTCAGATCTGTAAATATTTTGAATCTCCTGAGCACGTGACATTGCTTTATTAAAATTTTGAACTTTTTCTTCAAGTAATTTTATCCTAAGGTTAGCTGGTAAAACTGATAATAATTTATTTAATTTAATAGAATCTAATGCTTTTTCATCAGTGATATCTTTATAGACATTTGTTGTTAACACATGTAACCGGTGAGCAAACTGCTTAACAGATTCATCCGGTAACATTGTTAAGTTATTGAATTCAGACATGGAGACTTGATTCAGGTCATTCTTGAAGAATGCCTTGATTTTGGACTTCATGAGGTCTAAATCATCAGAGTAATGCAAGACTGAATCCTCTAAGTAAAACTTAAATGCTGACCCAGCCAATTTAGATTTTAAAAATAGTATTGTTTGGTCATTTGACCATTTATTAATTATTGCATTTTGCCGAATAAGGTTAAAGAAATGGTCGACGTACTCACTTTCGCCAGAGAATTCATTAATATCTACAATAAAGTTTTTTGATCTTGCCATTTTATCTCACATATGAATATTATAATAAAAATACAACAAAATATTATAAAAATGTACGAACCAAAAGTGATGGGATGTAGATTAAAATTCAAAAAAATTTGAAATGTCCTGGGATAGAAGACACAGCAAGCAAGCATTCACATCAGTGGGATTGGACTAGCAGGGAACTTGTAAGGAATTTGCAGCAAATTGTAGAGTCAGGAGCGCGGCGGTAACATCGGCCAAAAGTAACCGAGGAGTTGAACGGCGAAGATCACTACGGGACGTCCGTCCAGAGGAAAGCACGGCCGGACACAAATGAAGGAGCAGAGGAGAAGTTTGAAGGGATGTCGTCCATACACGGTCCCCAATACTGCGAGTGGTCACGGCAACCAATATATAGTGAAGTGGGAGCTCCATATAGAGGAAGGATGTTGTATGTAGGATGATTTATGAAGAGTCGTAGGTTTTATTTTAAGAGTCACCTCAGGTAAACAAATCAGATGCTGAGTTGATGGAGAGACATTCTTTATTTTTGGAATTCAATCAAATAATTTTCTTCACTTTATACTCTCCAAAAAAATATCCTCCACTTCTGCCATGATCCAGTAGTGGGTTAGTAGATGCCTTGTTTAAACTTTAAAACATTACGGCGATTAATGTGCAGATGTAAAAATAACCTCAGGCAAGTCGCAGAAAAATACAACTAAGGCAGAATGCTTAGGTTAGCCAAAGATCGAGGTGGCTCCCACGGAAACATTTTTCCGATCCAAAAAGAAAAACGCGTCAGCAAGGGTGTTAAAATTTCATCTCAGTGTGTCACCCCGTCTCTCAAAATTATCAGAACTTTGGCTGCGCTCACGCCAAAAGCGCCGAAACACAACCAGAAAGAGGGTTGCCAGGCGCCAAGAAAACCCCGCGCTCTCCAGGAGAGCAACAAGCCATCGCGGCTCTGACCAATGAAACATCGAGACAAGGCACGCAGAGATCAAAAACCCAATCTTAGTGAAGCGCAACTCCGGTGTTGAAAATTCGCAAAAAACAATGTGGAGCGGAGCTTGGCAACACACCATAAAGCGGTACCCATCAAAGGCGCGACTTCTTATCGCAATCCCAAAGTAACGTCTGCAAAATTGTCAGAATATGATCTGATGTGCTCAAAATTATGGACGAAAGGCTTAAGGTCGGCGGATGCAGGTGTCCAGAATTGGACGCTCGGTCCGAAACATTATCCCAGATCGGAGCGGCTCTGTTTGAAAAAAGACAGGCTGCACTCATGAGAAATTAAAACTGCATTTGCAAGGGGCCATATGCGAAAACAAAGGCGCGAAATGTATAAAATATCTAACCCACGAGGGAATTATGTAATGAAGGGACATGAAAAATCTTCATTACATACGATACTAAAATATACTACACGATTCTATTCGATACTTAAATAAACTACACGATTCTATACGATACTAAACTATACTAAACGATACTATACTATACTACACGATATTATACGATACTAAACTATACTACAGGATACTATAATACACGATACTATACGATACTATAATATACTATAATTGCGATACTATACGATTCTATAAAATACTATAATAAACTATACTATACGATACTAAAATAAAGTACACGATACTAAACTATACTATACTATACGATACTAAACTATATTATAAAATACGATACTATACGATAATAAACTATACTACACGATACCATAATATACTATACTATACGATACTATATTATACTACACGATACTGTACTATACTTTACGATAATATACTATACTATACGATACTATACTATATTATACGATACTATATGATACTATAATAAACTATACTATATAATAATATACGATAATATAATATAAAATAATATACGACACTATACGTTACTAAATTATACTACACGATACTTTACGATACTAAACTATATTACACCATACTATATTATACTATACGATACTATACTATACTATACGATACTATACTATACTATTCGATACTCTACTATACTACACGATACTATAATATTCTATAATATACGATACTATAATATACTATACGATACTATACGATACTAAACTATACTAATCGATACTATACGATACTATACTGTGCTATACTATACTATAATATACTATAATATACGATACCATACGATACTATAATATACAATAATATACGATACTATACGATACTAAATCATACTACACGATACTATATTTTACGATACTACACGATAATATAATATACTATACTATACGATACTATAGGATACTATAATATACTATAATATATATAATATACGATACTATACGATACTAAACTATACTATACGGTTCTATAAAATACGATACTATACGATACTAAAATATACTACACGATTCTTTACGATACTTAAATATACTACACGATTCTATACGATTCTAAACTATACTAAATGATACTATACTCTACTACACGATACTATACGATACTAAACTATACTACAGGATACTATAATATAGTACACGGTACTATACTATACTATACTATATTATACGATACTATAATATACTATACTATACTAAACTACACGATACTATACGATACAATACTACGCGATACTACACTATACTATACGATACTATATGATACTATACTATACTATACGATAATATACGATACTATACTATACGAAACACACTATACTATACGGTACTAAAAGATAATATACTATACTATATTATACAACACGTTACTGTACTATACTATACGATACTCTACTATACTATACGATACTATACGATAATATACGATACTCTAATATACTATACTATACGACATTATAAGATAGTATACTATACTATACAATTCTACAATATACTATACGATAATATGATACTATACTATACTACACGATACTATACTATACTACACGATACTATATGATACTAAACTATACTACTCGATACTATACTATACTATACGATACTAAACTATAATACTCGATACTATACTATACTATACTATACTATACGATACTATACTATACGATACTATACGATACAATACGATACTCTAATATACTATACTATATGACATTATACGATACTATACTATACTATACGATGCTACAATATACTATAATATAGGATACTATACGATACTAAAATTTACTACACGTTACTATACGATACTAAACTATACTACACAATATTATACTATAATATACGATACTATATTATACTACACGATACTATACTATACTATACGAAACTATACGATAATATAATATACTATAGGACACTATTATATAATATAATATACGATACTATACGATACTAAACTATACTTTTCGGTACTATAACATACTACACGATAGTACACGATACTATACGATACTAAACTATAATATACTATAAGTTAACGATAATATACTATACTATAAGTTACTATACGATACTATAATATATTATACTATACTATACTATACGATACTATAATATACTATACGATTCTATAATATACTCTACGATACTATAGGATACTATAATATACTATAATATACGATACTATACCATAATAGTTATACTATACGTAACTATAATATACTATAATATACGATACTCTACGATACTACAATATACTTTAAAATACTATACTATACGATACTAAACTAAACTACACGATAATATACGATACTAAACTATAATACAAGACACTATACTATACTGCACGATATTATGATACTAAAATTTACTACACGTTACTATTCTATACTACACGATACTATACTATACTGTACTATACTATACGATACGATATTATTATATATTTTACTATACTATACTATACTATACTACACGATAATATGATACACTATACTATTCTATACGATACTATACTATACGATACTATACTATATGATACTATACTATACTATAATATACTATACTATACGATACTATACGATACTATAATATACTATAATATACGATACTATAAGGTACTATAATATACAATAATATACCATACAATACGATACTAAACTATACTACACGATACTATACGATACTAAACTATACTACACGATACTATACTATACTATACGATACTATACTATACTACACGATACTATACTATACTATACGATACTATTCTATACTACACGATACTATACTTTAGTATACTATACGATAATATAATATACTATAATATACGATACTATACGACACTAAACTATACTACCCGATAATATGTGATACTTTACTATACTATAATATACGATACTAAACTATACTATACGATATTATAATATACTATAATAAATGATAATATACGATATGATAATATACTATAATATACGATACAATGCAAAACTAAACTATACTACACGGTACTTTACGATACTAAACTATACTACACGACACTATACTATACTATACTATACTACTATACGATACAATACTTTAGTACAGGATACTATACTATACGATACTGTACCATACTATAATATACTATAATATACTATACTATACAATACTATACTATACTACACGATACTATACTATAATATACTATACTATACGATAATAAAATATAATATAATATACGATACAATACGATATTAAACTATACTACACGATACTATACGATACTATATAATACTATACTATACGATACTATAATATACTATAAAATACTATATGATAATATAATATACTATACTATACGATACTATACGATAGTATAATATACTATAATATACGATATTATACGATACTAAACTATACTACACGATACTATACGATGCTTAACTATAGTACACGTTACTATACGATAATATACGATACTATAATATACTATAATATATGATACTATTCGATAGTATACTATACCAGTGATTCTCAACCTGTGGGGCGCGCCCCCCTAGGGGGGCGCGAGAACACTAATGGGGGGGCGCGAGCATATCCAAGAGAAAATGTTATTTAAAAAAATTGATTAAGTGACTGAAAGGAAAGAACACACACACACATACAAAACAAAATACATTTCGACATATTTAATAATTAACTTATTAAATTAAAACAACTTACTAAATTAAAAACAAATTTAATAATTATTAGTGACTTCCTTGGGCCTGTCTTTCAGAGCAAAGTTCTTCGAAGGAGGGTTTA
This sequence comes from Pardosa pseudoannulata, assembly GCA_032207245.1. Classification (NCBI taxonomy): domain Eukaryota; kingdom Metazoa; phylum Arthropoda; class Arachnida; order Araneae; family Lycosidae; genus Pardosa; species Pardosa pseudoannulata. The sequence continues at coordinate 5,806 of JAGEOH010000767.1, read as the reverse complement.
ATATTAGAAATAGACACTCTCAGTTCTTTTTCTATATTTAGCTGAGATCTATATTTTGTCTTCAAAGAAGCCACCGCAGAAAATCCAGTTTCACAAAGGTAAGATGTTGAAAATGGTAGTAGAATGCGAAATGCCCTTGTTTTTAGTGCAGAAAACTCATCATCCACTCCTGCCCAAAATTCAAAGAGTGATTGTCTTTTGGTTTCGCCGCTTGCCGTGAAGTCTATGAAGGTTTCTTCCTCTTCAATTGAGAGTCCTTCGGGAGTATTTTGAAATGGATCCCTCACCCACTTGTAACTTGATATCAGTTTGTCGTCAGCAAGAAAGTACTTTTTAAAATTCTTTGCTAGCATTGCTAAATTATTTTCAATGGTTGCAAAAACAACTTTTACATGTTGTTCTTCAGCCTTGTAAGTTTTAATACAATCATTCAAATTTGCAAACATTGTTAAGTTTTCTTGCTTTAAATTTCTGCTCCACAATTCCAATTTCCTACAAAAAGCATTAACTTTATCACTCGTATCCAATATATGTGTATTTGCTCCTTGCAGATGAAGATTCAAGTTATTTAATTTCTCGAATATGTCGACCATGTAGCTCAATTTCATCACAAATAAACTATCGCGAAAATTCTCAGCTTCCGGTCTGTTTTCCTCTTCTAGGAAAACGGCGATTTCTTCTTTTAATTCATAAACACGTTGCAAAAATTTCCCTCGTGATAACCATCTTGCCTCGCAATAAAATAGTAACGCTGAATGTACTGCACCCATGTCTTTACAAAGTGCGGAAAAGATTCTTGATTTCAGGGGTCTCATTTTTATATAATTTACTACGGTTACAACCGTAGTTAACACAATATTCAAACCAGGACTCATTTCTTTGGAAGCCAAAGCTTCTCTGTGGATCATGCAATGTGTTCAGACGCACTGTGGCGATTTTTGTTTCACAAGTGCTTGAATACTTTGGAATCTTCCGGACATAGAACGAGCACCATCGGTGCATATTCCGACGCAATTTTTCCATTCTATGTTTGCCTCGTTCATAAAATCATTTAAGATAGCAAATAATGCGAGTGCTGTTGCTTTGAGTTCTATTGGTTTGCAGAAAAGTAATTCTTCTACTACTGACAAATCATCACAAAATCTAACATAGGCAATGAAATGAGCATCTTTATTACTATCTGTTGCCTCATCGAGTTGTATTGAAAACAATTTGTAACGCAACTTCGATAAAAGCTGACACTCTACATCTTCAGCTATATCAGCAATTCGACGGGCAACAGTATCATTTGAAACAGGTATAGACTGCAATTGTTTTGCAAAATTATCTCCAAACATAATTTCTACAATCTCAATTGCGGCTGGCAAAATAAGCTCTTCACTAATGGTGTGAGGCTTTTTACATCTGGCTATTTTATATGAAAGTTTGTAAGAGGCAATTAAAGCTTTTTCATTCACAGACAAAGTTTTTTTAAACAATGATTTTTGCTTTTCATATGATTTTAATTTTAATTCGAAGAATTCTCTGGGTTTGTTTACGCACTCACTATGAAGCGTTTCCAAATGTCGTTTAAGTTTATTAGGTTTCATGCTGTCTGCCGCCAACATTTTTGAGCAAATGATACACAGGGGCCTTTCTTCTTCATTTACTTCAGTACTAGTGAACCCAAAATTTAAGTATTCTTGAGAATATTTTCTTGATTTTATTTTCGGAACCACGCTCGTCTGTGTACTTGTTGATGCTTGTCTATCGTCTAATGCTCCAAATTTATCCATGATTCTGCATAAGTCTGCTGCCGTGAATATTTAATACCGTGAATTGCAATTACACGAAAATATATATAACATACACATTAAGAATAGATTCAATAGCGATAAGAAGGATCGACTCGAATGAGATTGTCTGGAATTGAAATTGGCGTCATAGAACTTTCTCCTTCTCCCTATGAGAAAACATTTGTTCACATCTGCGCACGCTCCTAACTTAACTTTTAAGCTGACCAGACAAATTCCAGACAAATCGAATCTTCTCGCGAAACCGTGAGAATGCCCGACATGGCGGGACGCAAGAGCAATAAAAAGGCATAGAATTATTGTTTTTTCAATGCTGAGTATCAGTGTTGCAAAATGTCAATAAATTTCCGTATTCTTGGTAATTTGCAAAGTTTAAAATTAAGGTTGTAGTGCAGGTTTAGCGCCATAATGCTCAAAATACATTATTATTGTATACATTTTATTGTACGCGGTGGGGAGGGGGGCGCGATGAAAAATATGATTGAAAATTGGGCCGTGAATACTAAAAGGTTGAGAAACACTGTACTATACTACACGATAGTATGCTATACTATAGTATACGATACTATTCGATAGTATACTATACTACACGATACTATGCTATAATTTACTATACTATACGATATTAAACTATACTACTCGATACTATACTGTATTATACGATACTATACTATACCCCACGATAACATACTATACTAAACGATACTATAAGATACTATATTATACTATACTATACTATACTATACGATACTATACGATACTATATTATACTATACTATACTATACTATACGATAATATAATATACTATACGATTCTATAATATACTCTACGATACTATAGGATACTATAATATACTATAATATATGACACTATACGATAATAATCATACTATACGATACTGTAATATACTATACTATACGATACTATACTATATGATACTATATTATACTATAATATACTATACTATACGATACTAAACTATACTATACGATACTATAATATACTATACTATACGATACTATACGATACTATAATATACTATAATATACGATACTATACGATACTATAATATACTATATTATACGATACAATACGATACTAAACTATACTACACGATACTATACGATACTAAACTATACTACACGATACTATACTATACTATACGATACTATACTATACTACACGATACTATACTATACTATACGATACTATACTATACTACACGATACTATACTATACTATACTATACGATAATATAATATACTATAATATACGATGCTATACGACACTAAACTTTACTACACGATACTATATGATACTTTACTATACTATACTATACGATACTATAATATACTACACTATATGATACTATACGATACGATAATATACTACAATATACGATACAATACGATACTAAACTATACTACACGTTACTTTACGATACTAAACTATACTACACGACATTATACTATACTATACTACTATACAATACTATACTTTCGTAGACGATACTATACTATACGATTCTATACCATACTATAATATACTATACTATACTATACAATACTATACTATACTACACGATACTATAGTGTACTATTCGATACTATACTATACTACACGATACTATACTACACTATACTATACTATACTATACTATATAATACGATAATAAAATATAATATAATATACGATACTATACGATATTAAACTATACTACACGATACTATCCGATACTATACAATATTAAACTATACTACAAGATACTATACGATGCTAAACTATACTATACGATACTATACAGTACTATACAATACTATACTATACGATAGTATAATATACTATAATATACGATACTATATGATAATATAATATACCATACTATACGATACTAAACTATACTACACGATACTATACGATGCTAAACTATACTACACATTACTATACTATACTATACGATACTATAATATACTATAATATACGATACTATTCGATAGTATACTATACTACACGATACTATGCTATACTATAATATACGATACTATTCGATAGTATACTATACTACACGATACTATGCTATACTATACTATACGATATTAAACTATACTACTCGATACTATACTGTTTTATATGATACTATACTATACCCCACGATAATATACTATACTATACGATACTACACGATACTATATGATACTAAACTTTACTACACGATACTATTCTATACTACACAATATTATACTATACTCTACTGTACTATAAGATACTATACTATACTGTACTATACTATACTATACGATATTATAATATATTTTACTATACTATACTATACTATACTACACGATACTATGCTTCACTATACTATTCTATACGATACTATACTATACTATACGATACTATACTATATGATACTATTCTATACGATACTATACTATATGATACTATACTATACTATAATATACTATACTATACGATACTAAACTATACTATACGATACTATAATATACTATACTATACGCTACTATACGATACTATAATATACTATAAATTACGGTACTATACGGTACTATAATATACAATAATATACGATACAATACGATACTAAACTATACAACACGATACTATACTAACTGATTTGCGCAGCCCGCGAAAATCGCGGGCTGCGCAAATTTTGCTACATTTATGTTGTCCGTGGAAATCGCGGGATGCGCAGCGAGAGCGTTAAATCGAAGACGACATTGTTAGTTTTGTTTATTAGTTTTTTAACTAAAATCTGCAAATTTCAACAGCTAAATCACAGGAGGAAAAGGAGAAATTAATTACCTAAAAATATAAAATTATCTTAATATAAAATTATGCATATAAATAGAATTATTTTTTAATTTCGTAGTAGAAGTAAACTAGAATCTTTTAACAATTATATTTTAGATTTTTACTATATTTTTAGACCTTTATTAGCAAAATGTATTTTCCTTAAGAAGTTTTATATTTTTCATCTGTCAACATGGATGCCTTGTTTACAAGTCCGAAATACATTCTTATTTTACTAAGGTCTTAAAAATTTTCAAAAATAAAGCTTTATTTCTTTTATCGTGGATATATTTAATAATCAAATGCAATCGTTTCTAAATAACAGTTTTTCAATAACAGGCAAGAAATATTTTAAATATTTTATGTTTAATGATAATCTTTGAAGGATCGTGTAAAATGTGTATTGGTTAGGCTTAACATTTTATTATAAATATGTGAATTTTTAGATGTAATGATTAAAACCAGGCTACAATTTCTGTGTAAATAAATTTACATAGTATTTTTTAAAACTTATTTGTTGTGGCATAGGATAAACAAATACAATAATAGTAAAATTGAACTTGTAAGCCTAAAAATACATGAGTTTCCATGGATGTTTTGTACTGTTGCGACTGGAAAACCTTTTTCATATTTCACTTTGTACAAAAGTCTAGACTTATATGAAACTTGCACCAAGCTTGGACAACTTGGTGCATTATATGACTGTACAGAATCAGTATGGATGCATGATGCAATGATTGAATCTATGGGACATTTATGGGACCACATGAAGTGCGTCTGCATTAAAATCCTAAAGATGTGGTACGCGGAGAGCTGTCTTCAAAATGTGTCCAAAACGACATTCCCTAACCTGCTGAAACAGGTAATTGACACTGTACGGGAAAAAGGCTGGAAAACAAACAGTAAACAGCTTTGTACAGATTTTAACAACTGGAAGCTCGTTCTACGCAAACTTCCAGTTCAACCACTTCAATATTTGTCATTTCTTCTCCATATATGAATTTAAAACAGGTCACCCTTACCACATTTCACGATTGCAGTTCTAAGGATAAAAATAAAGTCCTAGAAAACGACAGACGAAAAAAAAAGCGGGTAAATATTAAGGTCATAGATGTGATGACTGTTCTTCATGTAGCAGAACTTGCTCAACTTGATAACAATGGTCATTGCAGTTTTCCAATATAAATTGTAGTTAAATCGC
>JAGEOH010000766.1:0-29000 GCA_032207245.1 Pardosa pseudoannulata | reverse complement strand
CTTGTAATGGCAAATGCTATAAAGCAAGTGTCCCCACATTGCAAATAGTAATACTGATTAAATAAAAAAAAATAAAAGGAATTTTAAATGCTTCATTACAAACAGTAACATTAAAAAAAATGATACCTTTTCTAAAGCTTCTTCAAGGTATCCCAAATAATAAAAACAAAATGATACACCAGTAGCAGCTATTGAAGGTCGAGGCACTTTTAACAGCAATTTAAGACCTCCAATATTTAAAAATTCAATGGCAATTTTCTTATGGCAGAGTAATGATGCTAAATACTGTAATGAAGAAAGGAAAGTTAAAACATGGAACAAATCATATTATTGAATGAATTACTAAACAATAAGATAAATAGAATAAGCATATAAAATAGAAAAGCAGACATATCACAGAAATAATATAACCAAAAAAAAAAAAAAAAAAAAAAAAACCTACAAAATTCTTAAAAGAAATGAAATTTTATAAACTAGGGATAAAACAGATATATGACAGATATTAAGAATCCAAGTGAATTTCAGATATCTGGTATAATTTACAGGATTATATAATATAGTAGTTGAGCACAATTTGCTATTAATGAAAAAAAAAAAAAAAAAAGTGGACCTTATCAACGGAGATTGTATCAATAAATTATCGTCAATATTTACTTCCTAACAATATTGAAATTAAATTTTGATTTTTAAAAATATTTTAATGTTAAGAATTATCTATACAATGTATATAATCAAGACTATACACAAATGGAAAGTCGTAGGGAATATGGGGATGAAGGGTTACATTAGTAATTTTTTGGATTTATACAATAGAAGTAAAAGTTTACTTTTAAATATATGTTTGCATAATTTTTCTATCTGGCAGCACTTAATGCTTTCACCACTCTTTCAATATGAGTAATCATAACCCTCTAAGTCAGATATGCCTCTTTTGCATGTGCTTATGGGTAATTACAATTTCTAACCCAAATTCTTTTACATTTCCTTAAAGTGAAAATAGAAAACAGACCTTACCATAAAAGAAAATGGCAACATTCTTTAAAGCTATTTTATAAAATGCAAAACTACTTTTTAAAATAAAAATTTGAAATTTAAATCTTGGAGCAGCAATTGTTCTTTTGGTCATTAAAAAATAGAAATTAAAACTTTTTTTATGGAGAGAAGGAAATTTATGAAATTCTGGAGAATTTCCTGATTTTCATGGAGAGCAATCTGATGTTTCACTGATATTTTCCAAAATTTATATTACTCTGACAATTCCTTGAATACCCATTTTTTGTTCATATGTGGCCACTATGCATAACTTTTTTACAGATTGGTTGGTTGGTTGGTTGGTTGATTGGAATTTAGTGGCTATAATTCCTGAAAGGACAAACTGTGCCAAACAAGATGAAATTAAAAACAAAGTAACAGATAAAAAACCAAGTAAAAATCAATAGAGAAAGGAAATTTGAGGATGAAATAGAAGAAACAACAAATTGAACATTAAAAGCACATAAAAATCAAACAAACAGAGAGTAAAATAGAAAATATATACAAGAATAGAATATTACAGTATAAACAATTTTTTTTAATTGAAAAGTGATAAATCTTAAATCAAAATATTGTTAAATTGAAAAATAATGAAAAATTGAAAATAAAGATTAACGTACAAAATAAAATCACAGAATTCAGATCTCATAATAAAATCCTGTACAGCGAAGAAAGGGAAACAAGCTTGGATGTGGCATTTCACAGATGATTGTGTCAAGATTCAGTGATAAATTTTTAAAAATTTCTATATACATTGTTCTGAGACAACAACACGATGACAAAATGTGTCCAACTGTGTAAGGTGTTTTACAATACGCACACAGTGGAGATGCTTCACCCAGTAAGACAGGGCCGTAGCCCGAAATTACTTTCGGAGGGGGACCAAAGGAGAAAGACATCTTTATTTGTGAATTATACTTCAATTGATGTAAGGAAAAGCACTGCATTTTCAGAATACAATACCGAAAATACAGTGTTGTATTTCCGGCCAGCGGCCTAGCAAAACTTTTATGGTCTCAGCGTTTTTTTTTTCTAGGAGAATAACTGTCCTTGTTCATTAACAGCTAGGCAGATAGCCCATAAACACACAAACGTGGGACATTGTCTATCAACAAAAATCTTCAAAGTTACCTGTAAAAATCCTTTGCCTATGGCCTTGCAGTAAGATATGAGCATGGGTGAGTTTGTAATGACCCACTCGTAGACGAGTGAGTATTACGTGAAGTCTCCTTGAAGGGAGTTGGCGCCACTTGGTAATTTTTAATTTTACTTCTCGCAATTTATTTGACTTTTTTCCAGGACACTTACTAGTATTAGTGTTATCATTGCCCCTACTGCATCAATGCCTGTGACTTAGGGAAAGGAATCTTTAAAATGAAAAACACAACAGCACAGCCAGGTTATTATTGAGTCATAATCCTTACCTTTAGTGCTTCGAATGCTAATCTCACATCGTGGTTTTGACTTAAATCAATGTAGCGTAGAATCAAAGCTAAAGCATTTTCTTCAAACACATTTCCAATAAGCTCTAAATATTCCCCCATAGGTGTCAGGTATTGCAGAATATACCTTTGTTGAGCAGCTAGGGTTAAAGGATAAACCTGATATGAACCAAGCATAGATTCTGTCCAGTTAGAGTTGGAGCTCTCGTTCAACATACTTTTGTCAATAGGAGGAATCTACATAAAACATAGCATTTCATTATATTAAACAGTCAACAAAACCATAATTTACCAAAACTAGAACAAAAAAATATATATTTTTTTACAAGAAACATATTTTTGATATTTAAAAAAATTTAAAATCGTATGAGAAACTCTTATTTCCAATAAAATAGCTTTGAAAACAAATTATAGCACTAATTATGTAGATGAACAATAAAATACATAACAGTAACACTGTTTTATAAAATCATATCTGAAAATAAAATTTATAAATCCATATAAATTTATTATAAGTGTTAATAAACTCACATACATAAAATAAATTGTTGATACATACCTAAGTTTAATTTATAGCAATTTTTCAATCAAAATGTTTAATTTGAATTCATACTTTGGTATTATCCTGACATGAATAATAGCCAAACATAACCCTATAATGTTTATATACAATATCCCTAGAGATAAACTTATATTTTGTGCAAAATCTTATTTTATTAAAAATATTATTATTATATTAATAAAATTTTAATCTACAATTTAAGAAAAAAACAGATAATATACATTTACACCCATTAAGCTATCTTGCTTTGAGTGCAAATTTTTACTTGGCAATAGGGTCATAGGATAATACATAATACCAAATCAGTAACTTCCGCCAAATGACAACAAAAATAGAATTAAACAATTATGTATTTTTTAATCGGTAGTTTAGCGGATCATGACTTTCCATGACTTTTACTCATTTTACTTGAAAAATATGACTTTTCCTGACTTTCCAAAAACGGAAACCATTATAAAATCATATACACTTTATTGTTAAAATTATATAATAAATTAGAACCATCTGTGCACCAATAACAATATGTTGCAATTCCAACTTAAAAAATTTATTAATCCAACAAATTTCCAATAAATATTAATTTTAGTTTAATAATATGATTAACTGCTTTGTGAATATTAGAACATAACATCTCTAATTTGTTGAGGAGGAGTAATACTTTAATCAAAGCAGAATTTGTCAATATGTGTGATATGTCGCAAACATTTCAACTTGAAAAAATGTTCTGCTGTTATTAAATATTTTGACTGCTTATAGTTACAGATAAAAATAAATTTGGATACTTTTTTTACTTGTATATGTATACCACATTCACAGTAATATTATGAAAAAGTAGAGACTGATATAATAAACGTATTTGAGGTAGAATATTTTTGATTATCTGAAAGCTTGTTGCAGAACATTGAAAAGACTTCTGCTGTAAGGCAAGAAAATGTATATATATCTGCTGTAATACACAATGTTATTGCCCCACTAATCCTAAAAAATTTAATCTTAGTTCAAATTATTTTATTTGTAATATTTAATTAAGAAAAAATTTATCATCATCATAGTTGGCCCGGCAGCCCGTTGTGGGCCTTCGCCTTCTTAAGAAGTTTTTCCCATACTGCTCTGTTTTGTGCTTGGGACCTCCAGCATCTAATATTTATGAGACCAAAGTCCGACTCCAGGCAGTCAATCCACCGTCGTTTTGGTCTGCCCCTTGGTGTTGTCCAAAAAACTGCATTAAAAACCTTTAAAGCAGCCCGATCTGCGTCCATTCGCAATAGATGTCCAGCCCATCTCATTCTATCCAGCCAGATAAATTTGATAACGTCATCCTCTTTGTAAAGCTTGTACAGTTCAAAGTTAAATCTTCTCTGCCAGGCTCCCCTGTCAAAACACCGCCAAAAATGGTCCGCAACACTTTCCTGCAAGCATTTTTTCTTCTTTTGACGTAAGTGACCAAGTCTCAGAGGCATAAGTTAGCACTGGTCTTATGAGAGTTTTGTACAACAGGATTTTCGTTCTTCTTTTAATTAAATGGCTCAATTAAATTTAATTAAATGGCCTCAATTGACTTTTGATTTTAAAAAACACAATTGATATGTATATTTAATATGACTTTTTTTTTAGCCCTGGTGAAGGTAACTTATGAAATTTCAACTTATTTTAAGATTTGAGGTTTAGCAGACAATGTCATGAAAGGTACAGTATCATTTAGTCAAAGAAAAATTGTTGCATTACTTGAGCCGATTTTGAGTAAACAAAAAGGAGTACCCTAACTTCCTGCCTATAATCTGCAGATTATACGTTAAAAACTTTTAAATTTTCTTCTAATGTGTTTTATACGCTGCTGCATATTATCTGGTGTTAAAAATTATTTTTATAATAAAATTTACAAATATCTTTCCTAAAGAACAATAGATGACAGCTGATATTTACAGCTTTTTTTCTTCATTTATCAGGATAAAAATCTTTTCAGTCAAGGACACAGGGGTTTGGATAAAAGTTCCTGATTAAATTAATATTTTCCGTTTTGTATATTTATTTCTATCAAGAAATAACACTTGTATAATCTGGAATGGCGACACTGCTGCAATCTCCATTTGATTTTTCACTTTCAGCTCGCCAGATGGCACCATAACTACCAGTCTAAAATTTTAACATGGATCGCAAATAACCATAGAGGGTATCTGCCAAAATAAAATTTTTCAAATCCATGACTTTCAGACTTTCCCTGATTTAGCAGATCATTTTCCATGACTTTAAAAAGCTTTCATTAAAGTACATATGAATAAAACTTCTGATGTATATAAAAATAAAATATATGCTTTTAGAGAAATTACAGGAATTTTATCATAAAAAAAACTATAAACTTACTTTATAAGTGTTAATAAACTCACGTATATAAAAATAAATTGTTGTATCTACATACCTAAGTTTAATCATATAGCAATTTTTCAATCAAAATGTTTCCAATTTGAATTCAGGGTACTTTGGTATTATCCGGGTGACCATGAATAATAGCCAAATATAACCCTATAATGTTTATATACAATATCCCTAGAGATAAACTTATATTTTGTGCAAAAATCTTAACTAATTTTTATTAAAAAATAATTATTATTATATTAATAAAATTTTAATCTACAATTTAAGAAAAAAACCAGAATAATATACATTTACCCACCCATTAAGCTTTCTTGCTTTGAGTTTCCTTGGTGAACAAATTTTACTTGGCAATAGGGTCAATAGGATAATACATAAATACCAAACTCAGTAACTTCAGTCAAATGACAATTAAAAGTAGAATTAAACAATTCAATGCATTTTTTTAATCGGTAGTTTAGCAGATCCATGAATTTCCATGACTTTTACTCATTTTACTTAAAAATCAAGACCTTTCCATGACAAAATTAATCCACTGTCTAAATCCACGATTTTCAATGACTTTCCAGGTGCACAGAAACCATGACCATAATAAATTAAAATAAAAAGATGCATTTTAAGAATTCTAAATTTTAACATCTTTTTTATTTAAATAGGCGTCGAACATTTTATTTGTGTCATTCTTTCTGTACTAATTAATGTAATTTTTTAGAATATATCCTTACTAAGTCTATCCAAATTATCCCTTTGTTAAATTTTTTTAAACTTAAAGAAAATGTTATCAATAAGAAAAACAGTTTAAATTTAATTTTTTTAACACTAGAAGATATAACACTTTTTTTACCTCATGCCTTTCATTTCCTTGAATAACATGAAATTAAAGTGGAAATTTAATCTGCAGGTTATACAATATTTTTCTCTGAAAATATCATGAAATTTGCACCTGGGATTATAGGCAGGACGTAGGGTAGAGGGGAATAAATCATAATCTAAAAAGCCAGGGATGGTTAGTGCAAAATTCCCAGAATTCTAGTTTCACTGGAACACAAACACCACATTTTATAAATGAAAGACTTTGTAATTACAATTGTTACAAACATGTTAGGACTGTGATAAAATGTATAAATGTAAATGATGCATACACAAATAAATGATTCTTTACTATAAATGTTTTAAAATTAGACTTACTGCATACAATTTAATAAAACTTTATATAATTCTACACAAAAGTCATATATACCCTAACTTCCTGCATATAATCAGCAGATTAAATTTCCACTTAAATTTCATGTGATTCAAGGAAATGAAAGGCATGTGGAAAAAAGTGTTATATCTTCTAGTGTTAAAAAATTTTAATTTAAGCTCTTTTCTTAATGATAACATTTTCATTAAATTAAAAAAATAATTTAACAAAGTGAAAATTTGGATAGACTTAAAGAATTTTATATTTAACAACATTAAGAATATATTCTAAAAAATTACATTAATTAGTACAGAAAGAATGATACAAATAAATTGTTCGAATGCATATTTAAATAAAAAAGATGTTAAAATTTAGAATTCTTAAAATGCATATTTTTATTTTAATTTAATATGGTTATTTGCGATTTGTGTTAAAATTTTAAACTGATAGTTGTGGTGCTATATGATGAGCTGAAAGTGAAAGAACATATGGAGAATGCAGCAAAGTGCCACCATTTTAGATTATACAAGTGTTATTTCTTGATAGAAATAAAAAAAATGGAAAATATTAATTTAATCAAGAGCTTTAATCAAACTGCTGTGTCCTTGATTGAAAATGATCTTTATTCTGGTTAAAGGAGGAAAAAAAAATATGTAAATATGAGCAGGTGCTGCCATCTATTGTTCTTTAGGGAAAATATTTGTAAATTTTATTATAAAAATAATTTTCAATATGCGGCGGCGTATAATACATATTACATAATATGCAATAGAAGAAAATTTTTTAACATTTTTTAACGTATAATCTGCGGATTATACGCAGGAAATCAGGGTAAGTTGTAATATAAATTTTGTATACTAAGTATGCTTTTGTACTATTCCTGTTTTTTTAAATATTATTAACATAAGTTACCATCCAAACGTTAAATACATTTTTTGTTTCCTTAAATATTCAAAATTAGTAAAATATTACAAAATTTCAATTGCATGTTTCAGAAACCTATATCAAAATTTAGAATTAGTTGAAAAAGTAAAACATGACACTTCAAAGACAAAAATAGAAAACATACTTTTTAAAAACATATCTTAGTGATAAACTATTTGTCAAATTAAAACACAATACACACCTTCAACATTGACTTTTTTTCTTTTGGTTTCTTTTGGTCACCATATATTGGATCATAACGACATTTAGTATCCTGTAGACACAAAATAAATAAATAAAAATAAGCTCAATAGAAAAAAATGCAATAATTAAGTAATAGAAAATAACTTAAAATATTTTTCACTAATACAGGGTTCCCACTCTTTTTCCAGAACAAAAATTAAGAAAGGACTTTCTAAGGACCAAAGTAACTTTTTATAAGGACCTACTTGAAATACACGGCATAACGACATAAACCCTATTTCCTGAGGAACATATTTTAATGATTATGAACCAGACAAGGCATGTTCAATAAATGCCTTACAATATTTCAGAATTAAGTTTTTAAAAATGCCTAAAAATTAGTATCTATTTGACAAAAATTAATTTTGAAAAAAAAAAGTGTTTAGTGATCAAACTAAACATAAGTTGTGAATAAAATACAATATTATAAACAGCACTTTCTCAGGTTTAAAAATGACTCATATATAGATATATATATATATATATATATATATATATATACTGGCTGATTATACCTGACGTTGCCTGGGAAAGAAGAAAGTTTTTGACTTTTCTATCACAATCAATGCAAGGAAAATTAAGCTTCCATAAGTAACTGAAATATCTACACCTCACCCTCCATGCTTCATTTAATTAAATTCTGCATGACTGTTAGCTATTGGGAAAGGGCAGCTGATTTTATTTTTTAAATCTTTTTAGTATGCGAAAGATTATTTATTTGTCAAATAAGTTTTCTAGCTCGTGACCATAAAAAGTACTAATAAACTAAAAGTATTTTCATAATATTTTAAGAAAATATAGGAAAGGAATTCTGAATTACTACAGTAATACACTGAAAGCATATATGTATTTGAAGATTTTCTTTATTATTAATACTACACATTTGGCTAGAAAATGTAAAAGAATGATATAAACATTAACAAATATTTTAAATATTCTTAATATATATATTCTTTGAACAGTACTCATCACCTGTACTGGTGTTCTTAGAACCGGTTTTGGGCAAGTTTAACTCCGAACTTACAAAACTAGAAAGTTAGGAGAATATGGCTAAAACTGATACGAAGTGAAGAAAGCGGATAGCATCAATGAAGAAACTGATTGCATTCTTATTTAAAAATTAAGGAGTTTTTAAGGACCTTTGACGAAAATTAAGTAGTTTTAATAAGGGCCCTTAAAAATGAAAGCTAAAATTAAGGAATTCTTAAGGACTTTTAAGGACCGTGGGAACCCTGTAATAAGTTTAAAGCAACATACTACTTATTAGGGCTGGACAATATCAGAAACTTAATATCACTATATATCCCCAAATTTATATTGATATCATTGATATATCATGATAATACTTTAAAGTAGGAGGGTATATTATTATTTTTGAATAATAATATACCCTCCTACTTTACTTAGCTCCTACTTAGCTTTCTCTTATTTACCATTTTCTTGTTAATTAAAATTTTTATAATTTGATCCTAAAAATTAGGATTTCTGAAAGATAAAAACAACTTTTTACGAGTAATTCATTTTAACACCTAAAAGGGAAAAAAACATCGTTCATTTTGATTTTTTTTTTAAATCAACTGATTTAAATCATGCCAACCCTGGTGGTGACATTACACATTTACAACTAAAGGTAAGGTATAAATGCTATTTAAAATACTAGATTTTTTTTTTTTTTTTAAGGGGGTAAAATTGATTTGATACTTAAACTGAAATGACGAAAGTGTACTTACTTTTCTTTTCCTACTTTTTCTGTGGCTATTATTACAGTCTTCAGGGGAAAGAATAGGAGAGCTTAAATTGTCATCTATTGTATTTTCATAGTATGTACCAAATGAACTTGAGGAAGACATTTCTTCATCACAGCTTATTTGAGCATTTTTTTGCTCAAGATAACATTTACTAAGTTCTTTAAGTCTTTTTAGCATCAAAGGAACCTTAGTGAAATAAAGAAAAAAAATTGAGTAAAAAAAAAAACATTATACAAAAGTCAGCAGCATAAATTATATGCTAATATTATTCATCATTACATTTAAAATAGAATGAATAATTTTTATTAATTGCATTTTCAGGGTATCTACAAAATATCTTTTCCTGACATCTTGTTGGCATTTTCAGAGTTTTAAGCATAAAATAGCCCGTTTAACTGCCAACTTAATTTTCTTAAAATCGCTTATTTTCAGTTGGTTTATTTTTAATTTCCCTCTGAACCCGGGAAACACCCCTTCCTATTATCGACGTAATAGTCAGCCAATCGGGGAATTTAGCGGCTGTAGCATACTTCTACTTGAGCATAGCGGCTGTAGCTGTAGCATCACTCATACAAATCATGAGTGAGCATTATGCAAATTAATAAGTATATATATAGCCTCGAGAGATGTGTTGGTATATATATATATATGTGTGTTATGTTTATCAGGTTGTTTCCCCCCTCCTCTAGTAAGAGTTAATTTCTGTTTAGCTTAGTTTAAGACGTGTTAGAATTGTAATTTAAGTGTTTATGCGTTGTTTTTTTGTTACGACAATAAAGTTGTTATTGTTTACTGATTTATCGTGTCTTACTGCATGCTAATCCAAAAGAATAGGCCAGTAAGCTTATCACATTTGGACGGGGGGGGGGGGGGGAAATTTCCCTAGAATTTCCCACCATTTTATTTTTACAAATCTTAGAAAAAAAATTACATATATTCATGTGCTGCAGACTAACAAACTACTACTTTTAACTTTTAAAAAGATATGAAAAGTTTCAAACTATCCCAAGTTAAAATTAATTAAAACGAATTGCAATAATTTAAAGGATATTCTTATGATGCCTTTCTTTGTAGAATACAACATTTTCTTTTTTTTTTTTTTTTTTTAATAATGCACAGGGACTTGCATATTAAGATTCGCCTATAGAGTGCCACATGTTTTGCTGACCATTTTATTATAAGAGCTCCATACGGCAGTCAAATTTAGTTCCCATGACAAAACAGAAATTGACAACTTTGAACCTGCATCCTCCAGCATAGCAGGTAGATGCTTCAGTGTTCTCACAACAGCACGAGAACACTATAAACTCACACATTCTCTTTTTTTTCTCACATTGAAAAACTCATTACTGCATGAAATTTGCACTTTATAAACCAACATCATTATGTGTGAAATCCTCACATTTTGAGAAATTCGTGCACTATTTATATTTTGGATAAATTAAACCCTTTGCCTTTAAACAACGTATGAAGACATGATCGTACTGTTGTGCCTAAAATGAGAACCTCGTATCACACACGTGATGATTCTGTGTGGCCAAAAGTGAAAAGCTCGTATCAGACATGTTATTGTTTATAGGTGATAAAGTTTTTGTTTTTGTGTTATCGCTTGTTACAGTTGCAATATGAGTTGGTAGTTTATTCTTAGGTGCAGTTGAAATAGAGTATTATATTTATATGCAATAAATAATTAACTGTTGGTGCTTTACAGGGTATCTGCCAAAATAAAATTTTTCAAATCCATGACTTTTCATGACTTTCCCTGATTTACCAGATCATTTTCCATGACTTTAAAAAGCTTTCGTTAAAGTATATATGAATAAAACTTCTGATGTACATACAAAAAAAAATATATGCTTTTAGAGAAATTACAGGAATTTTATCATAAAAAACTATAAACTTACTTTATAAGTGTTCATAAACTCACATACATAAAAATAAATTGTTGTATCTACATACCTAAGTTTAATCATATAGCCATTTTTCAATCAAAATGTTTCCAATTTGAATTCAGGGTACTTTGGTATTATCCAGGTGACCATGAATAATAGCCAAATATAACCCTATAATGTTTATATACAATATCCCTAGAGATAAACTTATATTTTGTGCAAAAATCTTAACTAATTTTTATTAAAAAATAATTATTATATTAATAAAATTTTAATCTACAATTTAAGAAAAAACCAGAATAATATACATTTACCCACCCATTAAGCTTTCTTGCTTTGAGTTTCCTTGGTGAACAAATTTTACTTGGCAACAGGGTCAATAGGATAATACATAAATACCAAACTCAGAAACTTCAGCCAAATGACAAGTAAAAAATGGAATTAAACAATTTAATGCATTTTTTTTAATCGGTAGTTTAGCGGATCCATGACTTTCCATGACTTTTACTCATTTTACTTGAAAAATCATGACTTTCCATGACGAAATTAATCCATTGTCTAAATCCATGATTTTCCATGACTTTCCAGGTGCGCGGAAACCATGGCTTTAAAAATTCTTAAAAAAATCTAAAAATTTAACCTAATTGAAAAAAGGAAAATTGATACTAATAACGGTGCTGGAAAGTGTCCTGATGACACCTTAGAAACTGAAACAGATACCGATTTGGATACATCTGGAGATAGCACAGTAATTTGTCCTGTAAAAAAAACATGTGCAAAATTTAGTGATGAAATTGCTTCTGGTCACAACGCATCAGAAAAACTTTCATCGAAAGTAGCACATACAGTCATCACTCGATTCATAAGACAAGAGGTTAATTAGACATGAAATTCTTGCATTCTTAACTTTTTGTTAAAACTCTCTTCACTTCATGAAAAATTCTTTCTACCTCTATTCTTATTTCTTGTTTTCCCTTCAACCACTATTCATCTCATTAAATTAAGAACACACAAAAGTGCTTCACACATAACTGAAATAAGTGAGACATTGCCATCACTCTCTAAACAAATAAGTGGTTGACATTACTCTGTAAAATTGATTTTTCCCCTCTCAGTGCAACCTGGCAGTAAGCAAAAACACACACTTCATATTAGTATATGCAGAATTTCTTTCTCAGAAGAAACAAGTGTTACACATCTTATTGTTGAATAGAAACCACGTTAGCTAGGATGCAATTTTGGATATGTCTTTTTTCTTGACTTTTGGAAATCTCATTTAACCCCTTGACCACACATAAATGTTATACGAATCGACCGTTGTGGAAACCATTGAAATTTAATGCCATCTAGTAATTAAATGTAGTACAGTCAAACCTGTCTATCTCGAAAACCTATGTCGAATTTTTTCAATTTCCTTACATTTTCAATAAAAATTTAAGGTATTTTCCAAATCTATCTCAAATTATTTTTTCCCAAACCTGTCTATCTCGAATTTTCATAAGAAACACAACATTCCAGTTTAGAACCTTATTGGGTTGAGAATCGCACAAGTTTCCATTTCCAGGAAATACATTTCTAGTTTTCTCTCTCGGAGGGTTGTTTGGTCGAGGACTGGGTGAGAATTGTATTAAAATCAAGTTCTCTGCTCTGAAAAAAGGGATCGGGGTTGAGGAGGGGGGAATAGGAGACGGTAGAAATTTCTTATTGGAAATAGAACTGGTTCTCAGTCTATAGCCTAATAACTAAAGTATCATCTCGCATCTTGCTGTTTCAATTTTAGAGCTAAAAATGGCAGATGTTAAAAGAAAATTAAATGTTTTAACCATCGAAAAAAAAAAATGGAAATTCTGTCATTTTTAAAGAAAAACCCTTCTATGAAGAAAACTGTAGTTGCTACTAAATTTGGAATTCCACCCAGTACTATTTCCACTATCATGAAAAACAAAGATATCGTACAAAAGAAATTCGAAAAAGGCTGCAAAATAATAAAAAAGAGCCGTGCATGTAAATATAACTAAAAGTAGTTCAAATTTTCAGTATTTTCTATTGTGTAAAGGAATTTTCTTTGTCTATTTTCATAAAACCTGTGTATCTCGAATTTTTTTTTTACTCCCAAGAGATTCGAGATAGACAGGTTTGACTGTATATATATATATATATATATATATATATATATATATATATATATATATATATATATATATATATATATATATATATGTGTGCACACACACACAATATATATATATATATATATATATATATATATATATATAAATATATATTTATATATAATATATATATATATATATAATATAAATATAATTGTATGTGCAGGAATTGGACACAAAATACAACATTGTCATTTGATCAACCTTTAAATGATATATGCATTACAAAAATAATAAACTGTTATTTGAAATTTAAAGATATTTATTTTTATATTATAAAAGGAGGGGGAAAGTTTAGCATAAAGCAACTTACATACTAAATAATGATAAAAAATAATATATAATTATTATATTAGCAATCAAAATTGAAGCAACCAGTTATGTTAGATAAGACTAACAGGGTAATTATGTACATAAGTACTACTATAAAATCATTTAAATGCTCATTGCTATTATTTCTTGAATATATATATATATATATATATAATATATATATATATATATATATATATATATATATATATATATATATTGTAGGAAAATATCAGGGTTTTCAAAATTTGAATCAAGCGTAAAAACGTCATATTTTCCATTCCCCTTTTTAACTAACCTAAATTGACCACTGGGGCTACCGGTTATTCCCTCAGAGAAGGGGTGGAATTATAAACCTACATGGTAGCGGACAATTTAGGAAATTTCCAAATAAAAAGGAAATACACGCTAGCGGAGACAGATTTTTCTAAATATTTTCACGGATGTTGACCCAGCGTTACGTCTGTACATAGAACTACATGCTAGTTGACCCTTCAGTTTGTCCCTATGATGAAGTGGGAACCCGTCCTTCAAAGTTATCTTAATAAATCTTTAGCTGAAACGGTATCATTTTTTCCATGACTGCAAATAGAGAATCAGTCTCATTACATATATAAATATATATATATATATATATAATATATATAAATATATATATATAAATATATATATATTGCCAAAAGTTAAAAAAAAATGTCTTAAATATATGCCAGTTCTTATATAGCCACCGTTGAAAAAATAGATGTAAACATTGCTAAAATGATTTCTTCAAAGTCCAAAATTCCATTCCCAAAATTCCCGGGTTTATTCCCACCTCTTCAAAATTCCGGGTTTTTTACATCTCTAGGGATCCTTAATCTAAAATAGCGGTTGGCAAACTTTAGAAATTTGATACCAATGCATATATAACTAGCATATAGCCCGTCATATGACGGGATCTGTAAATTTTTTAATTTTCTAGAATTGTAAAGTACCCTATAAGGAAATAAAAAAATGGTTTGTTTTTTGGCTAAGAATTATCTCGCTCAATAATTTGTTTATCTTTATTGACCGCATGTTAGTTGCCAACTTTGATTTATCTTGCCATATTACATCATAGAATGGACAGCAGAGGTTTTAATATTAACAGTGATTATCTGGCGGTATATATGAATGACGTCCAAGATTTGGTTAATCGATTGAAAACCGTGTGGGTATGTATCAAAAGCAATCACACAAACGAACAAATTTCTTAATTTTCAAAGATATATAATTTAAACGCTAAATATTAAACGCTAGATTAGTCCGTGAAATAAACTCCTAGACTTTTATGAAAAGAATTTGTTGTTAATACTGGTAATAAAATCTTCATTGCAACAAAAATTAATCGATGATTCAATTTAAAATTATCCCATATGTACTTAATCTATTATTGAAGCCAAATATAAAACACAATTATTAACGTATTATCTAAGTTCAGTGATAAAACGCATGAAAATAATGCAGACGATATTTAAATAATTTAAGATAAGAAATTATTCAATGAGAAGGTTAAAGGAATGACGTCATAACGCTAGAAAAAAATGTTATTTTTTACCTATTTATTATGTGACAAACTGATGAATTTAATCGCCTGCTCTTCTTAACCGTGGATTTGGTTTGGTTTGGGAGCGCTACGGTCTACTTTTTGCAACACGAGGGCTAATGAGACCGGGACCTACTGCTTAAAGCCGATTCCGAACGGATACGAATATCCATGCCATAGTGGAATTCGAACCCATGAACTCCGGTTCCGAAGGTCAGTACCCTAACCCTTCGGCTCTTAACCGTGGGAAGAATAAAAGCTTGAAATAATGGCATTAAACGATCGAAAAGGGAGGGAGGGGGAATTTCGAACGTTTTCGAACTCGCTGTGAATTTTGCTAACCGTAAGCCATCAAGCATTCAATATGGATGCCTCTATCAATTCCAGGTCCAACCGCTTCATAAATTCGAGGACAGAGGGATAGATAACTTAGGCTGTTATTATATAGGAGATTCAAAGAAGCTTTAGTGCCCTCTTAGAATCAGACAAGATGACTGTTTCTGTAGAAAAATACGATCTGATATGTTGAATTGCCACTGCGCAAGTAGATCGATGAGTCTTTCTTTTTTATTCGTGTTTAATACAAGGAAATGAGGCTACATACTTTATAAAATCAATAAAAATGAAACAAAAAGCATAAACTATGAGTGTTTAAATGTTTAAAAACTGTATATAAAATATTTTTACATATTTGCAGTCAAAAAAATCTCAGTTGCTATATGGGAGAAAACTCGCATACTTGGCTATGATAAATACAGAGGCTATTCACACATTTTTTTAGACGATGTATTTTTGTAGTCACAAAAATAAATTACATAAAATTCTTGTGTTTGATAACCCTTATTACTATCTTGCGACACCGTAATTTCCAGGATAATAATGCGCTTTGAACTGTCAGAAGAGGTATTTTATACCGTCCTCCTGAACAGCTTTCCAGAGTCCTGTAATTGTACGGTTTGGATGATGCAGATTTTAAAAGTCCGAAAGCACAAAAATCCATGGGTGGTACATGAGTTAGTAGGATATCAGTGAATAAGGCTTTGATACCGGCTTTTTGTTCCATTTCTTTTAGGAAAATGTACAGTGGATTTTGATGTGTGACTGCTAGCTTTGTCTTACTTTTTTTGGTTTGGTTTGGAGCGCTACGGTCTACTGTTTTGCACACGAGGGCTAATGAGACCGGGACCTACAGTTTAAAGCCGATTCCGAACGGCTACAAACAGCCATGCCAGCATCGGGATTCGAACCCGCGAACTCCGGTTCCGAAGAGCAACGCTCTACCATTCGGACATCGTTCGGCTTGTCTTAATGTAGTTTCACAGATATAGAACTGCGGGTAAAGCGATGGTATTTTATATTCAGAAAAATTGGAGGTAAAATATATTCCTGATAGTATTTGGAGTTAATCCTGACATTTTTTCAACTCTTTTTATTTTTAACTTGCCATAATGTGAAAAACCAGCAACAATCATGAATTTTCCAGAAAAACTTTCTTTCGATTCTTTAAACCACGTACTTAAATTTTTTCTCCCTTTTTATAATAATAAATGGCTCTTTTTTTTGTTGCAATCATTTAAATACACCCATGATTCATCTATTGTGACAATTTTTTTTTCATTTTCTTTGGATAAACTTTTCTCATACAGAATTCTTCAGCTGGTCCTGCGTTCAGCTATATGCTTTAGAGAAAGACGATGCACATTACGTTTTTTCGCTTTCTTAAGATTTAAATCAACGTTTATCATTTTGTTTACAGTAGACACAGATCATTTTAATGATTTTGCAACTGTCCTTTGACTAGGAGGAATTTCTTTTAACATTAAACAACGTACCTTTGCAATAGTCGAAGATGTTCGTTTTTTCCTTGGATACTTGTTTGGAATTTTTGTCCCACTTGAGGCTCCAATTTGACGTTTTTTCCTTTCTTTTTGACGATATTACCTATCGACGCTTTAGATATCACAAAACCATGACGGAATATGAATACTTCTCTTCGGAAAGAGCATAGATATAGCCTTCAAATCACTGCTTCGTTAAAAACGCTATTTTACATAAAAACAAACCTCTCAAGCCGCAGACGATAATTTTGCCTTTTTAAAATATAGTACAATTGCAGTTTTTTATTTTGCAACAAACGGTTTTTTAATATCGCTAACCAAAATCTTTCAAAAAAATGTGGTAACAGCCTCTGTATACATAAAGAATCAGAATCCAGGGGCACCCTAAACTGCAGTCAAGCCTTACAAGGCTTGGGGAAAACTATAAACACTTCTCTTTAACTTGTTAGAGCAACAATGCCAAAAATTGCACATTAAAAACATCACAAAATCTTTTACAATTACGGCAGATTCACTAAATTTGCAGGTGAAATAAAAAAAAAATTAGAAACTATAAAATCTTATGACTGACATACCTTAACAAAGAAGATGCTTAAGAATTAAAGTCATGAAAAAATTACGCAGAATCACACAAAGAAAACTACAAAGGCAATCACAGTAACCTAAAAATAAATAAATATTCGCTAATCGGATGGTTATAAATGACCTTCATTTTTCTAATAAATTTTTATTTCTATTAATTCATTTTAGATAAACTAAATTTGATCTTTTACATTAGTTTTACATTAACTGCAACTAACAAACAAGAAATAAAATGGTACACTGATGAACACAAAGGCTAGAGCGATTTCATGCAACGTCATAAACGGCTTTAATGCCTTTCCCATTCATTTTTCTGTTTACAATAGCCAATTGCCAACCAATAAATTGCTCTTACGTCTGAAATTAAAGCCAGAATCGACCTAAGTTGAGATGTGCACTGCTGCGTGAAATCGTTCTATTCAGATTTTCTAGTGTTACAAAGGTAAACTGGAAAACGTCCCTTACATGTAGTATTAAATTAGTAATTTCAACTGTACTTTATAAGTAATGAATTTGATATTTAGTCAGTAGAGTGCACTTCTTGAAAATTAAAACCAAGTAAATAAACTATTCGAGTTTGAGAAGGAAAAGATTTCCAAAAAATATTTCAAAGGAAAAGGAATTACAAATTACAAAAATGCATTGAAAAAAATGGTATTGATTAACATGCGATTAGATAGTCTAACACGGAAATATGCCTATAGTTTAACACGAGGAAAGATCTGCAAGGACTTTCAAAATTTTAATAAAAGAATAATGAAAATAATTTAATTAGCTGTCTTTTAATTTGAGATATGGCAAAAGTAATTGTTCCAAAACCGTTTGCAGTTCAATGCATAAAAAATTTAAAAAATAAAAAATTTTAATATCATAATAGTTTTGAAACCTCTTAATAATTTAAACACTTTAATAATCGTTCAATTTGAAGTATGGCAAAAGTAATTGTTTCAAAATTGTTTGCAGTTCACTGCATGAAATGTTCTAAAAATCTAAAAATTTAAATAAACAATATAAAATTAAAAAATTTTAATATTATAATAATTTTGTAACCTCTTAATAATTCAATCGCTTTAATTGTCGTTGAATTTGATGTGAGGCAAAAGTAATTGTTCTAAAACTCTTTGAAATTCAATGCATAAAAAATTTTAAGAAACGTAAAATTTAAATAAATAATATAAAATTTTAAAAATTTAAATTTTAAGTTAAATTTTGTTTAAATTAAAAAAAAATAATATTATAGTAGTTTTTTAACCTCTAAATAATTTAATCGCTTTAATTGCCATTCAATTTGAAGTATAGCAAAAGAAATTGTTCCAAAACTGTTTGCAGTTCAATGCATAAAAAATTTTTAATTTAAAATTTTTTTAAAAATTTAAAAAATTTTAATATTATGTTTTGTAACCTCTTAAAAATTTAATCACTTTATTTGCCATTCAGTTTGAAGTATGGCAAAAGTAATTGTTCCAAAACTGTTTGCAGTTCAATGTAAAAAAAAAAATTTAATTTAAAATTTTTTAAAAAATTCAAAAATTTTAATATTATAATAGTTTTGTAACCCTTTAAAAATTTAATTGCTTTAATTGCCGTTCAATTTGAAGTATGGCAAAAGTAATTGTTCCAAAACTGTTTGTAGTTCACTGTATAAAAATTTTTAAAATTTTTTTAAAAATTTAAAAAAATTAATATTATAATAGTTTTGTAACCTCTTAATAATTTAATCTTTTTAATTGCCGTTCAATTTGAAGTATGGCAAAAGTAATTGTTCCAAAACTGTTTGCAGTTCAATGTAAAAAAAAAAATTTAATTTAAAATTTTTAAAAAAATTCAAAAATTTTAATATTATAATAGTTTTGTAACCCTTTAAAAATTTAATTGCTTTAATTGCCGTTCAATTTGAAGTATGGCAAAAGTAATTGTTCCAAAACTGTTTGTAGTTCAATGTAGAAAAATTTTAAACTTAAAATTTTTAAAAAAATTTTAAAAATTTAATATTATGTTTAATTTCTTAATAATTTAATCGCTTCAATTGCTGTTCAATTTGAAGTATGGCCAAAGTAATTGTTCCAAAACTGTTTGCAGTTCAATGTAAAAAAAAAAATTTAATTTAAAATTTTTAAAAAAATTCAAAAATTTTAATATTATAATAGTTTAGTAACCCTTTAAAAATTTAATTGCTTTAATTGCCGTTCAATTTGATGTATGGCAAAATTAATTGTTCCAAAACTGTTTGTAGTTCAAT
This sequence comes from Pardosa pseudoannulata, assembly GCA_032207245.1. NCBI lineage: Eukaryota > Metazoa > Arthropoda > Arachnida > Araneae > Lycosidae > Pardosa > Pardosa pseudoannulata. The sequence goes on along the minus strand of JAGEOH010000766.1, from coordinate 8,898 downwards.
GTAGAAAAAATTTAAACTTAAAATTTTAAAAAAAATTTAATATCCTAATAGTTTTGTAACCTCTTAATAATTTAATCCTTTTAATTGCCGTTCAGTTTGGAGTATGGCAAAGTTAATTGTTCCAAAATTGTTTGCAGTTCAATGTAAAAAAAGTTTTAAACTTAAAATTTTTAAAAAAATTAAAAAAATTTAATATCATAATATTTTGTAACCTCTTAATAATTTAGTCGCTTTAATTGCCGTTCAATTTGAAGTATGGCAAAAGTAATTCTTCCAAAACTGTTTGCAGTTCAATGTAGAAAAAAATTAAAAAAAAATTTAATATCATAATAGTTTTATAACCTCTTAATAATTTAATCTCTTTAATTGCCATTGAATTTGAAGTATGGAAAAAGTAACTGTTCCAAAACTGCTTGCAGTTCAATGTAAAAAAAAAAATTTAATTTAAAATTTAATTCTAAAATTTTAATATTATAATAGTTTTGTAACCCTTTAAAAATTTAATTGCTTTAATTGCCGTTCAATTTGATGTATGGCAAAATTAATTGTTCCAAAACTGTTTGTAGTTCAATGTAGAAAAAATTTAAACTTAAAATTTTTAAAAAAATTTAATATCCTAATAGTTTTGTAACCTCTTAATAATTTAATTGCTTTAATTGCCGTTCAATTTGAAGTATGGCGAAATTAATGAGGAATTTGCACATGTGGGGATTCGAACAACTTAGTGTTTTTCTGATAATTTCAGACTCGTAGATTCCAAAAATGTTCTCAAAAATGTAAAAAACTGGGTCCATCATTTAAAAAATTAATTTTAAAGTTAAGCGAAAATCACGTGACATCAAAACGCTCCGTGATTGGTTGTGATGTCATCGTTCATGCAGACCAATATTTTTGTATTGCTTTTAAGCGCGCACTATTTTCCGATTTTGTTTTTGCAAGTTCCTGAAATTTTCTAGCTATCAAAATTTATTTTTATTTAAACCTGAAGGTTTATTTTATCGATCTAGATAGCTTAATTATCTCAATTTGTCATAAATGTCTCTTCTACCTGGATTTACCAAAGGACAATCAGACAACCTCCCGAAAATTGACAGCATGTCAATGTTTTCTTTCTTGGCAAAAAACCCGGATTTTATGGGAGCAGAAATACGAGGAATTAAAACCCAAAGGTGTGTAAAATCATTTATATTTTTTTCCAATTTTACTTAACATGTATTAATACTTTATTCATGCTAAACACAGCTCTTTTGTTTGTAAACACAAACAAGTCAAATAAATATACATATATCATATACACACATTTGTAGTAGCATCGTTTTTTATAAATAGAGACGGATGTATATTAAAATAAAAATTAGAGGAGGTATTTATTGTGAGACCGGTCTCATTAGCCTTCGTGTTGCAAAAAGTAGACCGTAGCACTCCAAAACCAAACCAATTCTTAGATATTTTAAATATGATGAAAAGAAATTTAAAATCTTTAAACGGCTTTACTTAATTATTTATACATTTTTAAATAGCAATACAATTTTATTGCCTTTAATATTAATGTCAAATTAAAAAATGTATAAAATTTCTCAAATTAAATTTAATTTTTAAAGTAATATTATTAAGTATTTTAAAAATATTATACTTTTTTTCAAATTAGTCACCAATTTAATCGAAAAATATCACTGTGATTTGATACACAAGAAAGTATGCATCTCTGAAGAAAATATTTATAATACCTTGAAAATACATAACCTTCCCCTCCCCCGAGTTATTTATTAGATAATTATATGCTTTAGATATTTATATGTTTTTCGATATTTATATGCTTTATAAAATATTTATTGTACTTGAACTCTGTGATAATACTCGAAAATTAGCAGTTTTAAAAGTTAAATAGCAGTGGTTAATCAACAATCCTTTTAAAGGTATAGATGTATTTTTATATACTTTAATTGTTCTAAATTAGTAATATTTAAACAAAAGTAAGCATTTACTTATCGAGAAATGGTCTTCACAAACCCATAAAGATGATTTATATGATAATTTGGGGTTTAATTTCTCATCCCTTTTCATCGCAGTTGTCCAGATTTTACGTGTATGTGGGTCTTTCGGGACGCTGAAAATATCTTCTCATTGCAATTAGTTGTTATATTTTTACAGAGTGGCACAATACAATATTTAGAGTATGATTTTTTAATGCCAGACATAACAAAAAAATTTCTATTATATGCGATACTTTACACAAAAACAAATTTAAAAGTCGCCTTTTAACATGTAAACAGCATAGGCGCTGCTTACTTTTTTGTCTTCTATCCTTTAAGATCAAAATTAGAAAACGTGAAAATTCCTCATTGTTCCAAAACTGTTTGTAGTTTAATGTAGAAAAAAATTTAAACTTAAAATTTTTAAAAAAATTTAATATCCTAATAGTTTGGTAAGCTCTTAATAATTTAATTGCTTTAATTGCCGTTCAATTTGAAGTATGGCGAAATTAATTGTTCCAAAACTGTTTGTAGTTCAATGTAGAAAAAATTTAAACTTAAAATTTTTAAAAAAATTTAATATCCTAATAGTTTTGTAACCTCTTAATAATTTAATTGCTTTAATTGCCGTTCAATTTGAAGTATGGCAAAAGTAATTGTTCCAAAACTGTTTGTAGTTCAATGTAGAAAAAATTTAAACTTAAAATTTTTAAAAAAATTTAATATCCTAATAGTTTTGTAACCTCTTAATAATTTAATTGCTTTAATTGCCGTTCAATTTGAAGTATGGCGAAATTAATTGTTCCAAAACTGTTTGTAGTTCAATGTAGAAAAAAATTTAAACTTAAAATTTTTAAAAAAATTTAATATTCTAATAGTTTGGTAAGCTCTTAATAATTTAATTGCTTTAATTGCCGTTCAATTTGAAGTATGGCGAAATTAATTGTTCCAAAACTGTTTGCAGTTCAATGTAGAAAATTTTTTTTTTTAAATCTAATATCATAATAGTTTTGTAACCTCTGAATAATTTAATCTCTTTACATGCCATTCAATTTGAAGTATGGCAAAAGTAACTGTTCGAAAACTGCTTGTAGTTGAATGGAAAAAAAATTTTTTAAATCAAAAAATGTAAATAAATACTATAAAAATTAAAATTTTTTTTAATTCTAAAATTTTAATATTATAATAGCTTTGTAACCTTTTAAAAATTTAGTCGCTTTAATTGCCATTCAATTGAAGTATGGTATGGCAAAAGTAATTGTTCCAAAACTGTTTGCAGTTCAATGCATAAAAAATTTTAATGTTATGATAGCTTTAAAATCTCTTAATAATTTAATTCGTTATAGTTGTTCAATTTGAGATAAGAGAAAAGTAATTGTTCCAATTCTTTTTTTAGAAATTTAATCTTAAAAAGGTTAAAATAAATAAAATATTTTGATACTAATAGTTTCTGAACAAAAAATATAAAACAAAAACAAAAAAATAACATGTAAAAGAACAAACCTAATTTTCAGGTTAAATTGAAATCTTCGAAATACTCAAGAATGAAGTCAAGTACACGACTCAGTAATTATTTACGCTTGTATTTTTAATATTTTTTTTTCTGAAATGTAACAAAAAAATGCCATTCAGTTTTCTGAACTTCAATAAAATAGCTGGATGTTTCTCTTGAATGAAAAGAACCTGACATTTTCCAAGGACTTTTGAAAAAAAAAAAAAAAAAAAAAAAAAAAAAAAAAAAATGGCGAAACATATTTTTTTTTTATTCTTATGACTGCTACAATTTTTTTTTTTTTTTTTTTTTTTTTTCAATAAACACTTCGATATTCGGTGAAACGGCAAAAATGAAAAAATATCACCTTTTCAAGTTATGCTGTGTACGAGTTAATTAGATGTTACTGTTGCCAAATTGTAGTTTATATATAGTGAATCAAAAAAAAAAAGCTGGACAGCAAGGAGAATCCATTTTGTAGCGCAATATTTTAAAATCGAGTTGTACTTTTAAAATTGAGATGGCTGGTTTGAATTTCAATAAAACACTGCATTTAATTTTAAAATAATTTAAAGATAAAAATTTGAGATTTCTGCAGTAAAAGAAAAAAAATGGACATTTTTATTCACACTATACACTACTTTACGCAAATTTTATGCAAATATTTAAGACACTGTAGCATTTTTAACACAAATTTAAGTCAAAGCTTTGAGATTGAATTGTTTAAATTTATTTTTCTTGTTTTATATTTTTGGGAAATGGAGACAAATCAAACTTCTAGATATGAAAATTAATTGAAGCTATGGAAAGAAAAAAAACATAAGAGATATGCAGAAATTGTGAAAATCATTCAACAGTGCATTACGTAATTAATAACTATAAAAAGTACGGATTTTTCCACAGACCAAATGGAAATGGTCGGCTAAAAAATTTCTTCCTCAGTAGAGAGGCGGATACTGAGATTTGTTAAGAGAAACCTACAATTTTTTGCAGTAAAGATAGATAGTCATAGAATACATCTGTTGTCAATGTGCACCCAAAGTTTTAAGAAATTTTTTGCATTCTAAGGAATATGAGCCTATGCACCAAAAGAAACCATACTTATCTTCCAAATGTGAAAAAAGTCTTGAATATGCTAAATACTATATTGCAAAGTCCCAAGATTTTTAATTTTATATTTACTGGTGAGTCAAAATTTAATTTGTTTGGATCCGATGGCCGTCGTTTTGTATGCAGATGCGTATTTTGTAAGAAGGAAAAGCTCTTAAATCAGCAAATATAAAAGTCACTGTTAAACATGGCGGTGGTATGTTATAGTAGAGGTGCAATGGCAGCTAGCGTGTTGGAAATTTAGTGTTACCATGGGCAAAAGGGTATATTTAAATATTCTAAAACAAAATTTACCAGGCACAGCTGTAAAATTAATTTTAAATGGAAATTTTCTTTTCTCCAAGATAAGATCCTACGCATATAATGTATTGTAAAGGAATGGTTATTATATAATGTACAAAAATTACTGTATCCTCCATAAAGTGCGGATTTGCACTCTATAGAACATTCATGGGTTTTGAGGGTGTAACTCAGTTCAAATATCTGGGAGCACTTATTACCAGTAAAAACAAAATTAAAGTTGAAATTGGTAACCGCCTTTTGATACCAAACCGATGTTATTTTGGGATAAAGAACCAATTAAAATCAAAATTTATCTCTGTTAACATAAAATAAACTTATATAAGACATTAATTAGACCAATAATTTTATATGGCAGCGAGACATGGGCGATGAACAAAACTGAAGAGAACAGGCTCCTAATTTTTGAAAGAAAAGTTTTAAGATAATTATTTTTGGAGCAGTGAAAGAAAACAACGTCTGGAGAAGTTTATATAATCATGAAATTTACATAAAATTTAGACAGCCTAACATGTAAGAGTCATAAAGTCCTACAGAATCAGATGACTGGACACATTTTTCGAAAAGAGGACCAAGAGCCTGTTAAAAAATTGACGTTTTCAAAGTTTGAGGGTAAACGCAAACGAGGAAGACCACCAATAAGGTGGATGGATTGTGTTGAGAGCGATTTGAGAGTACTGGGCATCAATAGATGGAGAAACATCGCGTCAAACCACGCTGAATGGAGAAAGCTGACAGAGAAAGCCTAGGCCTCCAGTAGGCTGTAGTGCTTCTGAAGAAGAACATCATGGGCGTTTATGAAAAAAAATTTCAGAGAAGAAAAATAAAAAATAAAAATGAACTGAAAAGTGCTCTTCTGAATATGGACAGTGTACTAACAGACTTCACTGAAAAGTTGGTCCTTTCGATGAATAAAATTTAGAAGCTGTTCTTCTGCAGCCAGAACAAACATTCGCTCTTATGACAGCCTCAACTTTAAAATATCAGGCAGTGAAAGAAATATTACATATTTACCCTTTTATTCGCCATGGAGATTTTTAATGACAGGTGAAATTTTGGATACAGCCCCTCATCTTTTTGCTTTCTTTTCGAACCAACAGATTTCAAGATTATTCTATCAACGATCCTTTTTCTGAATTTTCGAGCTGTGTTTTGGACTTTCACAAAAGTTGCTCTATACATTTAGCTAATACATATGCACATTATATTTTAATTGCATTCACGCATGCGCAGGGAAACATTATTAGTAAACTTACTCATTCATAAATATTTATTATTTTTTAATTCCATTGCAGTTATTGTGTACAACGTCGTTTGTATGCGTCCTAAAAATAGCATTCTTTGATATTGAGAGAACTCTGCAAATTTAAACAAAACACTTGGAGAAATTTGGGATTGTTTTTATAAAAGCCTTAATTTCTCCACGAGTATAAGTGCTATCCTCATAAAAATGAACACAGATTATTACAAAAAGCATTCTAATCATTGGTAAAAGTATGAACGCTTTTCATGCATTACTTTTTACAGGGTTATCGAAAATATATTCGTTTTTCTTCATTTTGTTGGCATGCCCCTATGGGGTTTCGAGAAAAATTCTGAGCTGAAATATATGACACCTACCATCCTGTTTACACGCTTAAGGTTTCAAGATAATTTATCGTGTATTTTTCTTAGAGTTGTGAGCAGTGGAAAAAACCCGGTTTAAACCCGGGAAAAAACCGGGTTTTTGGGAAGGAAATTTTGAAAATTTCCAAAACATGGGAATTTTGAAGTATTTCGAAGTCGCCAACTCATATGACACAATGAAAACCACCATTTTTTTCTGTCTTTGTTCTAGACCCCAGAAGTTGATATTTTCACAAAATTTAATTATTAAATGCTATGAAAAAAAAAATGAATAATTGGGATTAACTAACTATATTTGGTAAGGTATAATGTTTAGCATGAAAGTATGAGTCTATTTTTCCTTTGAGAAATATCCAATATTTTTATTATTACATAAATATGAGGCAATAATCTATAGTGTCACAAAACTCATAAATCATTATTTTTCTTGGATAACATCTCTCTCTCTCTCTCTCTCTCTCTCTCTCTCTCTCTATATATATATATATATATATATATATATATATATATATATATATATAATGTGTGTGTGTAGGAATTGGACACAAAATGCAGCAGTGTCATTTGATTACACCTTTAACACTAGATTGCCCAAGGCAGTCATTTTGACTTTTTTAATTTCAATTAGAAAAACAATTATGAAATATAATGACACAATTTCTTAGAATTTGGTGACTTTTTCTATAACATATAAATGGGTTTATGAATAATTGTAGTTACTTCCGCCCTCCTTTATTATATAATATTAAAAATTAATTTTAAACAAATTTCTTTACATATTTGTTATTTTTTCACAATGCAGTCATTTTCACTGTTTTTGGGCAATATAGGTATACAAGAAATCTCGGGCAATCTAGTGTTAAATGATATATACATTACAAAAAATAATAAACTGTTATTTTCAATTTAAAGATATTTATTTTTATATTATAAAAGGAGGGGAAAAAGTTTAACATAAAGCAACTTACATACTAGATAATGATCAACAATAATGTATATAATTATTATATTAGCAATTAAAATTGAAGCAACCAGTTATGTGTTTGATAAGACTAACAGGGTAATTAATTACATAAGTACTACTATAAAATCATTTAAATGGTCATTGCTATTATTTCTTGAATATATATGTGTGTATATATATATATATATATATATATATATGTGTGTGTGTGTGTGTGTGTGTGTGTGTGTGTGTAAACATTGTTAAAATGATTTCTTCCCAAAGTTCCCAAAATTGGTTTATTAAATTCCCGGGTTTATTCCCACCTCTTCAAAATTCCGGGTTTTTTACATCTCTAATTTTTCTAGATATTCATCAAAAGGTCTAAATTCGCAAGTGATCAGTCATCATTGGCAATATAGTGTTTGTATATAAATATATAATATATAATATTATAAATATAAAATATATATGTGTGTGTGTTATATATATGTGTGTGTGTGGTATGTATACCTATAAACATACATATACGACGGTCACTCTGAAATTGAGATACAACTAGGTTTTTAAAGTATACTTACAAAATTTTAGGTGTGTCAATGTGTAGTCTCCTCCAGCATCAATGCAATCGAATGTAATCGAATTTTTCCACAGATTAAATGCCTCAAGCCATCGATTTCTTCGAATAGATGAAAAAATGTATTTAGTCACATCAATCTCTTCTTCTGAGTGAAAGCGATGTCCAAGTAAGTTCTTTTTAGGTAAAAAATAACCAAAAGTCACACTTATCTAGATCAGTGAATAACGGATGTTCTATCACTTTAATTTGTTTTTGTGTTAGAAACTCAGCTGTTAATCGGCTATAAGTGAAGATGCATTGTCATGATGAAGCATTAGTCTCCTAACAACATTCTCTTGTAGAATTTGTAAGACATTTAGTGGTATACCAGTTTGCTGTTACTGTCTTCTGTCCTTCCAACTTGATTGCTTTGACCAATCTCGTACTTCTGAAGAACGGCATACATCACTTTTTTCAGTGCCCGTTGTCTTTTACCATTGCGTATCATCTTCAAAGACCCATACTTTGCTTTCTTGACGTGATGGAACGTCAAAAAACGGTATGTACGTTTCATCACCCGTTACAATTTTAGAAATAATGCGGTGGCATTTAGCAATTTAAGATTTTCTTTACTGATTCTGACACACTCCACGTTTTGGTGCTCAGTTAGATTATGGGGAACCCAACTGCAAACTACTTTTTTTAAATATAATTCTTCATTAATAATTTTGTGTATTGCTGCGTATCCAATGTTAAGTTTCTTCTGTATAATTTGACAGATACAGCGATAATCATCCATTAACATTTTTCGTATGGCAGACACATTATCCGGGATTAGTGTCGACGACGGCTTTCCTGTGTGTTCTTTATCCCGAATAAAATGGCGACCTCTCCT
>JAGEOH010000765.1:0-29000 GCA_032207245.1 Pardosa pseudoannulata | reverse complement strand
ACTCCCTCCAGTTCATAAATATGTCCTTGACTCATTTTAAAAAGTGCACAATGTATATCACATGGTAAATGTATAGATTAACTCTGAATTTGCGTTATGCAATTTATACTGATAAAGCATTGGTAAAATATTAGCAATTTATTCCTAATCATAAATGATAACGTGGAAATGCTGATGAAATTTGTCTAACTGATGAGAGAATTATAAATACTCTCATGATCAAATTTTCAGGGATCAATGAAGATCAAATTTTTATCCATTTTCTTTACCCTAACAAAATTAAAATATAATATTTAAAAAAAAACTGTTTACTTTATAAAGTAGAATCATATCATTGGTATCGACAATGGAAATCATAATGAAATATTAAAACTTTTGTAAATCCGCTATTATTTCCCCACAAGGCCTCATTAAAAAATAAAATATTTTACAGTGCCAGAGCGTAAACGTGTACTCCTGAAGCTAAACTGGTCGATGCTAAACTTGCAGCCACTCTACAAAATATATTATTATTAAAAAAAATTCTACATCAGGGAAAATATTAAGCTGCAAAGGAGATTTTTTTTCCTCTAAAATTTAAAATTCTTACAAACTGTATAACAAAATGTAACTGCGAAACATGTTTTGAGTTTTAATATTAATAATTTACTATACAAAAGCTGTATTATTACTTTAAGACAATACTGTAAGACGAAAATTATAATGAAATTTTAATTCAAAACCTCTGACTGTTATTATCGGACAAAAAATTTTCACTAAAGAAACTCAATTTTAAAAATATTCAAATACTGAAAAAAAAAACAATTTTAGAATCAATTTCCAATATTAATAATTATATAATTTTTAGACTCACTTGCATTCAGTGGTGTAGCAAGCATAACTGGCACCCGGGGCATGATACCATTTAGCGCTGCCCCCCCTCCCTACCTAATTGTAAAACATACTCAGTTTCATGAAACTCAGTGTTAAAAATATTCTAAAACTGAAGAAAATTATCCAGATGTGGAAGGCATCTCCAGCGACTTAATCAACCTAATGGTCTCTTTTTGTAACCGCTAATGGGCGGCAAGGTGCACTCAATTATGTACACAGTAAAGGTCCATTCAACAGGTAACAATGTTCAACCAGTTCAAAGCCGTTGACGCACCGTTTTTCAATTACGGGTTTTAGACCACCTGGTCCTAATATCGGCTACTCGTGAGTCCCCGACGAAAGGTCACCTTTTGGGCTCCTTGTTCGTTTTGGGGTCATGTAACGGATCGTTACACCCCCCCTCGCATAAGAATTTTCCACAGGGTGGATCTCGATTATGCCGACAATTCTCGTGGAGAACTGCAACTCTGATCTTCATCGTAAGGAACCAACAGCCACTCAGATACTTAAAATACATTATACTAAAAAAATAACACTAACTATATCTAAATTATAATATTAAATAATTACAACACAAAAGACAATATGCAAGTATGTACAGGTTACATTCTTACCACATTTTACATGATGCAGCGGCTTAATGCATCTGCATTAGTATTATCTGTGCCGGGTTTGTGAACCACACAGTAGCTATCAGTTGCAGCACCAGCTGTCATTTCAAACCGTTTGAAAAATTCCGTTGTGAGGTGGCTTGTAAACGAAAAGCCATTATCACATTGAACTTCGCGCGGAAAACCTAGATGCCTGAAAATCTGTAAAAACGCATCAGTGACCGCTACAGATCCTATATTTAGCACTGGCACCGCTTCCGAGTATTTAAAAACCAGACCTATCGCGGTAATTATATACCGGTTCCCATTTTCAGATTCGGGTAACGGCCCACAAGCATCTATATTAATTTTAGTGAAAGGTTCACTAATTATCGGAGTTAATCGCATAGGCGCCTTCTTTGTATCAATAGCATTCCCTACTAGTTGACAAGGATGGCACGACTTAACATGCGTTTCCATATCTTGATAACACTTCGGCCAATAAAACAATTTAGCGAGGCGTTGTTTCGATTTAGTTACGCCTGCTTGAGCTCCCGCATCTTCTTGACCGAGATCCAAAATTTCCTCCCGTAAACCTTTCGGAAGAACCAAATCACAATTTTCCTCTCCTAAATGGTTTACCTGAATTTTGCATAACAATTCATGTTTTTGTACGAAACTTTGATGCGCAACTCCATCGGTTACATTAACTAATAGTTCTCTCACTTCCCTAGTCTCAGAGCAATTGTCCTGGCTGACCGCAAATTCCTCTGGGGTTATATTCACAAGACCCCGTTCTGCGTCGGTCAAGTTAACAATTGGAAGCTCATATTCAGTTTCTCCGCTCGTGTCGTGTAACAATGCGGGTCCCTCCTCTGCGCTTAGGGGGTTGTTAAATTCGTCCGTATTAGAGTTCCCGCTTACCTCGAGGGCTTCCGACTGCAACCTAGTAATCGCATTTTTACCTAATAGTCTCTTTGATATCGACTGTTGGTCAGTAGTTAGACGAGATATTACTTCATTCTCGCGCACTACTTCATTATAGTCAGAATCAGAGGATCCTTTTCCAAGCGCGGGAATTTCGAAACCCTCAGTTTGTTTTTTCCCGGTTCGCGCTTCATCTTTCTGACTTAAAACCGGAGTGTCCGTTACGCGAAAAAATCTCCCTATTGTACTTCGGCCCATACCTTCGCATGCAGTTATTCCCCGACTGGTTTTGGTTGCAACGAGGGGAGGGGGGCGATTCGTGGAACCGGCCGTTTGTTTATTTACCTCTTCCCCACCTGCACTGGATTTTTCATTCGTCGGACTGGAATTCCCGTTCTCTAGAGTAGTTCGGGTTTGTAACTTCGCTTGAGCGTTAATTTGCTCAGTTACCTGTATTTTTCGGTTTTGTTCTTCTAATAATGCAGCCGTCAAATTTCCCAGAATATATCGTTGTTGATTCGAAAAATCAGAAATGACGCAAGCCTTCGTATCGATATTCCCATATGTAGTACATAGCGAAACTCTTGCTACAGGTAATTTTATAGCGTGAGTATCTAAGGGCTGAGTTACCCATACCGTGTCGCCTGTAAAATCTTGCGGCCTAACATATCGCCTACAGATGAAGTCATAGCTAGCTCCACTGTCTCTTAAAATTTCAGACGGTTTATTGTTTACAGTGCCCAAACTAACGTACGGTGCTAGCAGATCTACTACCTCACTTTCCGTATGGATAGCATTTAATTCCTCCTTACGTTTTAATTCCGGGCAATCAGGTCTAATGTGCCCAGAGACTCCACACTGGAAACAAATAATGTCTCTGTGCCTTTTCCTTTCAAACTCCCGATCATTTCGCCAATCCCGATGTTTAAGTTCATTTACACTCGGCGTTTTTGGCCTTTCATTCTTAATTTCGACCTTTTCCTGGGGAGGGGGTCTGATATTTTCAGCCGCCTTAATTGGTACTGAAAACTTGCGAAAATCAGGGGTGCGAGAATCCGGAAATTTTTTTCCTTGCGTTTGGGACCTCCCGGGTCTCCTAAGTAATTCATACTTGTCTCCTAAGTCCGCTACGATATTGGGTGAAACAAAACTTTCCCATTCTTTGAGATGGAATTCCTTGAATTCGCTCCCCATTTTCCGTTTAAGCTGGTCTACTAGCATTAAATCCAGTAGACCTTCATATGTTGTAACTCCTAAACTGGATACCCAACCTTCTAGATAGGTGCGTATCTCAAAAAGGTAATCCTTCCATAGATTTCCTGATTTCCGTACATGTTGTACAAATTTTTGCCTCAGGGCTTCCGCCGATAATTTATAGCGTTCTAAGAGGAGTTTCTTTACAAATTTATAATCCCGCGTTTCTTCTGCCTTTTCCCTTAAAATAATATTGGACACTGAAAGCGGTAATAATGAAATAAGTTCCCCTGCCATCTCAATTTCAGGTACTTTCAAGTATTCAGCTTGTCTTTCGAATAGACAAAGGTACAAATTTATGTCCGTCTCATCCGGATTAAATTGTGGCATCCGGTTCCGCAAAGATGCCCCTGAGGGTCTTGGCACCTCTAACAGTTCATTAGTGCTCCTACGTTCCTGGGTTAATCTTAATTTTTCTAATTCGAACGCTCTCTCCCTCTCCTTCTCTTCTCTCTCTCTCTCTCTCTATTTCTATTTGCCTGTTCTCTCTTTCTCTCTCTATTTCTATTTGCCTGTTCTCTCTTTCTCTCTCTATTTCTATTTGCCTGTTCTCTCTTTCTCTCTCACTATCGCGATCCGCCCTTTCTAGGCGCTCTTTCTCTAACCGGGCCTCAATAATAGTATCTAGACATCCTTCTACAAAAGCTGGATCGTAATCCTCCGATGTCTCAATTAATTTCCGTATTTGATTCATAGTTAAGGTTTCGTCTATTCCACCTATAATTTCCTTGGCTAACTCGACGAGATCTGCCTTACGCCCTTTACTTAAATAACTCATGATGAGATAATATCCTTAATAACTTACTACTCAAATTTCACAATAATAACTTACGCCTACTCAACCAATTCGTGAAATACAATACTAACACAATACAAATACTACTCGATATTAGAACGTTTAACCCAATTTCCAAAATTTCAATTTAACACAACAATAATCACTTGAAAACCAAAACAATAAACAATATGAATTTTCCTAGCACAAATGCACACAATACAAAATAAATACTTGCAATATTCTCTTATAATGTGCTAACAGTTTTCTTAAGTTCAAATTATGATAATTAAATAACTAATATATTTAATTTAAGCAATGTTCTCAACACACTAATTTTCCTTATCTTATTAACAATTTAAATCAAACACCATCATACACAATTTAAATTTTCAATTTATGCAATTTCAAATTTCCAAATTATATTCATTATATAATATTCTGATTTATACACAGTTTAAAAATCTTATTTATGAACAGTTAAATTCCAATTAATATTCAATTACAATTATAATTTATACACACTTTTAAAATTCAAATTTATGCACAATACTATTACACAAAATTCCTTAATTCAACTTTACTCTTAATTCAAAACTTTAATATACCTTAGTCAATAATTCTTATCTTTGAAATTATTTCTATCACTCTACAAAATATTTGCATACCAATTTAAGATTTCTTTCAATTGATATACATCTAATTTAAACACAATGCAACACAATTTACTATACTCTGATCTATCTAAATTCCTAGCACAACCTATACTCAATGTACTGTTGGTTCGATACAAGAGAACAGAATTGGTTACTCACGATTTTTGATGCTTGTTTCATCAGTCTCTAGCGTCGTCTTACTGTTGAACACCAAATCTCACTGTTGGCTCTCAAATCACAGGGTCACACAAAAAGTCTCACAGTTGACTCTCAATATCACAGGATCACACAAAAAGTCTCACAGTTGACTCTCAATATCACAGGATCACACAAAAAGTCTCACAGTTGACTCTCAATATCACAGGATCACAAAAAAAATTTCACTAATGCAGGTTCAGATTCGGAACGCAAAATTTCTCATCTGATGTCTGGCTGCACAATTTCACCCGCGAAAATTTCTTCACCTAGCCTTCACTGTTTACCGTAACAGCGCTGCCACCAATATTTAGAATACCACTAGCCTGTAACGTACTGGAAAATAGGTAGGCGAGGCCTTCAATGACACAGGCTAGAAATTAAGGTATTCTTGACTAAATATTTATTCACTAGAATTAAACTATGTACAGATATGTACAAATTCAATACACGATAACATTCAGGGATCTCGTACAGAGATAATAGGCACATACAAGGATGCGTGGGATACCGGAACAGTATGGCTAGGGCTTAAAACACAAAAGCTGGAACTGATTAGTGCTGGGACTAATGTTGACTCGTTCACTCTCTGTCGATTAGCGCGGTTGGCTTTCACAGCAGGTTCGGAGGTTCCGAGTGCGTATCACGCTGGGATTCGTGACGAAAACACAGGATGCAAGTCGATCCAAAATTAGAGTGCAAAGTCACTCTAGGCTGACTACTTCTATGCAAGAAGTTAACTATCAATCAGCAATAACGGGGAAGGAAATCCCAAGTCGAATGTTCGACTATCAAGCAACGGAGACGCTGGCGGTCTCAATCAAAAAAACAAACTCCAGACACGGAGATAAGAGCGGTCCTCGATCGACCAGGCTCTAGCAGGTAGAAGCCTCGAGAGAAGTAACAAAGCAAAAGCCTCCGTCTAGTCCGGTCCTGTTCCATTTATACAAAGCACTCCTTCCGATTCTCGGTTCTTCGAGAAACTTCCCGAGCCAGGGTGACGCAATCTTGCGGTCACTCCCAAGTCTTAGATCAGCTGTCCAGGTTCCAGATGTGGAAGGCATCTCCAGCGACTTAATCAACCTAATGGTCTCTTTTTGTAACCGCTAATGGGCGGCAAGGTGCACTCAATTATGTACACAGTAAAGGTCCATTCAACAGGTACAATGTTCAACCAGTTCAAAGCCGTTGATGCACCGTTTTTCAATTACGGGTTTTAGACCACCTGGTCCTAATATCGGCTACTCGTGAGTCCCCGACGAAAGGTCACCTTTTGGGCTCCTTGTTCGTTTTGGGGTCATGTAACGGATCGTTACAATATATATATATATATATATATATATATTATATTATAATTATATATAATATTAATTATATATTTATATATGTAAGGAAAACTCATGGTTTTTAAATCTGTATAACTAAAAATTTACTATTTTTTTTTAATAATAATAAGTGACCATACCCTCAATATTTACCAATTAAAACTTTAGATTGCTCCATCGGACAATTTAGGAAATTTCCTAACAAAAAGGAGATGCACGCTGTCGGAGGCAGATATTTCTAGAGATTTTCCCACAGATGTTGACCCAGGTGTTTAGGGTCTTTTTACATATAACTTCATGCTAGCTGACCCCTCAATTTGTTCTGAACCTATGATGAAGTGGGAACCCGTCTTCCAACGTTAATAAAGGTCTTTAGCTTTGGTCATTTTTATGGGCTATGACTGCAACCACCCGTCGTGAAATCCGTCTTATTACACACACACACACACACACACACATATATATATATATATATATATATATATATATATATATATATATGCATATATATGCATATATATAGTGGTATATATATAAATATATATAGTCATAATAGTAATAATTGAACAGTATAGTAATAGTATAATATAGTATATAGTAGAAGTATATATATCCTGCCATCAAACCACTTCACTTGTGGAATGTATCTCAAGCGCACCACTTCAATTGTTAATAATTATTAACAGTAATAATAACAGTAATAGTAGTAGTAGTAGTAGCATTAGTAGTAGTAGTATTAGTAATAACAATAATAACTTTAATAGTAGTAGTAGTAGTATAGGAAATGTCCTGCCATCAAACCACTTCACTTGTAGAATGTATCTCAACCGCACCACTTCAATTGTTAATAATTAATAACAGTAATAATAACAGTAATAGTAGTAGTAGTAGTAGCATTAGTAGTAGTAGTATTAGTAATAACAATAATAACTATAATAGTAGTAGTAGTAATAATAGTAATAGTAGTAGTAGTATAGGAAATGTCCTTCCATCAAACCACATCACTTGTGGAATGTATCTCAAGCGCACCACTTCAATTGTTAATAATTAATAACAGTAATAATAACAGTAATAGTAATAGTAGTAGTAGCATTAGTAATAACAATAATAACTATAATAGTAGTAGTAGTGATAATAGTAATAGTAGTAGTAGTCATAATAGTAATAATAGAAGTAGTAGTAATAGTAGTGGTATTAATAATAGTAATACCCCTATTTTAAACTAACCCCTATTTTAAAATACCTCCGTGGAAGGAGATTAAAATCTCGTATCTCAATCCTTTTAAAGGCTTCCCTAAAAGTGAAACCGACCCTCATATCTATAAGCAACTTTTCCAAAATCATAGAGATAATTACATAAACTATAACGAAATCTACACAGATGGGTCTAAATCGGATAACTATGTTGGTTTTGCTGTTGTGGGTAACACTACTACCTGTTGTTACTGCCTTCCTTCTTTCTGCTCAGTTTTTACTGCCGAACTTATTGCAGTATATGAGGCTATGAAATTCATATCAAATAGCAGTAGGAAAAACTTCGTGATTTATACTGACTCACTGAGCGTTTTGGATAATCTGAGTTCGGGTATTATAATTAACAGCTTTATCTATATGATCCTTAATATGTATAAGCATCTTATCTGTCGTGGTTTCGATATTGTGTTCTGTTGGGTACCTAGCCATGCAGGTATTGCAGGAAATGAAAAGACTGACGTTGCTGCTAGAAGTGCTACCGACCTTTATAATATCGAGCTGCCATATACCGATATTAAAAACGCAACTTATCTTATGATCAGAAAGAATTGGATTGATGAATGGAAAAAAGAAACGCAAAATAAACTCCATAACATTAAACCTGATATCACCACTTGGGCTTTGACTTCTGGTCGAAAACGTGATGTCATTTTGACAAGGCTACGCATTGGCCACACCAGACTCACCCACTCTCATTTGCTTTTGGGGGAACCTCCTCCTCGTTGTCCTCGCTGCGACTGCCAGCTGACAGTCCATCATTTTTTAACTTCATGCACTCGTTTTTATTTGATGTATTTTAGTAACACCAATTTAAGCTTAAATGACCTTTTGGGTGAACCTCCTCATCCTGCTTTATTTGATTTTCTCATACGTATTGGTTTTTATTCATCTTTATGATGGTTTCACTTCACTCTCGTTTTTTCTCATCTCACCTTCATATTGTATTTTTAGTGTTTTGAATCTTAACTGTATCAAGTATTAGTTGTACCCTTTTAATCTATATTTTTATCCTTTTGATGCGTGCTTTACTCTCTATGTTTTATCTTTCGTCTGGCGCATCTTGTCCTTATTGGACCTTGCGCCATTAAACCCCATCCAACCAACCAACCAACCAATAATAGTAATAGTAGTGGTAATATAAGGTTGACCACCTAACCTGAACATATGCTTCGTACCCCAGGGCTATTAGTCTCGGAAACGGAAATTGGCACCGTAGGCCTTCTAGGGGCTTTTGCGCCGAGGAGTTTAGTTTTTTGCTAGTAGTAATTATTAAAAAATAATTATTATGATTATTATTATTATTATTACTATTATTTTAATTTCTTTATTATTATTGTTACCATAACAATATTACCTTCTCCACGAGGGTTGAAGTGTAGAAAGAGTGGTCAAATTCCCATGAATCACAGCGAACAATATTGAAATCAGACCTACTGTGATTGGCAGTTAAAAGAGGCATCAAGTACCTAAAAAAGAATAGAATGTGTATATAACTGACTGAATAAATAAATAGAATAATTAAACTGCTGTCCTTCACCTGACTTTTAGTTTTGCTTTCTTATTCTATTTTTGTTTACAAAAAATGACTGGTTTTATTTGTGTCATCGAGGTTCATACACAGTTCGCAAGAGGTAAAAAAAGCATTATGGGTAAAAAAATATCAACTACCGACATCACATCATAGTCTAGATTTAGTTATAACTTTTTATATTGTTTTTATTCTATATCATAATTGTACAATGCACTACTTAAGCAAATGTTTGGAATACAGTATATGGAACAGTGGCGTGCGGTAGGTTTTCATGCAGAGTGTGCAGAGAACATAGATTTTCCAATAAATATTTAATTATTGAGACATCTGAGTTCTCCATTCTGAAACAGTTTATTTATTATGAATATAAATTTAAAGAATACGATAAATAAAATATTTACCTACGAGTAGTTGAGTTATAACTATAAAAACAGCTAAACTTGTGAGAATTCTACTAGCACTGAAGCAAAAATCATGTCATTTGTTGTGTGATATCATATCGGCTTCGGAAAAGCAACGCTTCGGGCTTCCACGAAAAACTTATATATTTTCAGCAAACGTAGCACCCGCCGCTGCGGTGCCTCATCCGGATGCTCATTGGTGCCGACAAACCGAACATATATTCCTCGTGCAGAGGATTTCGCTGCACGCTGGCACAATAGAGCGAACTGTTTCTTATTCGGTCAGTGGATTAAATTATATTTATTAATTGTTTTTAACATTTGGGAATCACATATTCTGTGAAAAGCATCTTGTCAATTTTTAAAAACAAAACCAGGGATATGGTGTTAGAGATATAACTTATATACTGTCTGTAAGACAAAATTAATGGTAAAATTTGGGCTGTTCTGTTAAAATTCGTTTCTTTAAAACAAAACAACATTGTTTATCAGCTAATTATTTCAATAAATAGAATACATCACCGAAATTAATTTACTGCACTAAAACATTTCACTTTATATTGATGAAATACTTCTTTTATATTTCCATGAAAACAAAATCTTACAATATATAAATTTAAACATTAACCGTCTGCAAAATCGTATGGCCAGTTAATCAGTTAAAAAACCAAAAGCGCTTCAGCACGTAAGTCCCCGCTCTAATACAACGCTTAATAAACCGTACCTTCGGATGATTCTGAATACCAAGTGCAGGAAAAATAGCTGCACTTGCCTCAGTACCATAGAATGCTGTTCTTCTCCAGTAGCCCATACATATAAAGCAGGATTTTCAATTTAGTGCTCAGTGCGTACGCATCAGAACTTCCTATGTTCGTTTACGCGCTAAGTGGTGCAGCACCTAGTACCGCACGCACTGCTGGAATACAGGCAAGTAAATCAACATAATATTTGAATATATTATAAATAATATTTATTATATATCATATAAAGATAGGTAGACATAGGTGCAGAAAATTATTGTCCCTCATAATTTTGCCAGGGTGTGCAGTGCACACCCTGAACATATGGACCGCACGCCACTGATATGGTATGATAACAAAAATAAAAGTAAAATATTTATTCCATTAAATTTTATACTCATTTGACAGTAAAAAAAAGATGCCCGTACTGACAAGAGGGGCTTCTTCCTTATTCATCAACTACGTTTTTACCTTGAGCATCGCTTATCGTTCTCTGGTAGTGCCAACTTCTTCCAATCTTTTACGCTGAGATTAGCTGCCTCTGTTGGTCTAGCACACCAATAATCAATGTCAGGTGCCGTGAAAGAAATGGCTAAATTCTGTCCAGCACCCGGCAAGGATATGAAGAATAAGACCAAAAAAACGCCCAACTGCCAACGCCCATTGGAGCCTGTAACATCCAAAATATCTTTTCCTTTTCCAGGTGGCGTAGTCTCTGGAATATTTTGAGGCTCGAGACTGTCGCACTTAGAAGTCATCTCTGTCTCTAGAAATGTAACAGAAATAGTAAATTAGAATAGTGTTTTTCTTGTTTTTTTATTTCTAATAGCAAGGCAGGTTACAATTGTAAAAAATAACAACTGTAGAACAACTGTACAAGTAACAAAAGTCACATTGACAGAAGTCATTGCCTCAGGCGTTCTCTGGCTCTCCAATACAGGGTAGTCTCGGAGTCGGAAGGACCGCGAAATGCCCCGCATCGACGCAGATAACCTCTATTTAAAGGTTCTCCAAGGTCACATAAATAACAAAGAGGGGAGTCAAAAATGCCAATTCTATGGAGATGTTCAGTTAGGCAGCCATGTCCTGTCACTAACCGGAACAACGCCACTGCCTCACGTCGAGGACGATCGGGAATGTTGGCGAGGTCTTCGGCACTCCAGGTCTTCAGTTTAACACGATCTTGCATTCGGGATTCGAATTTCATATTTAAAGCTTGTTTCCAAAAGAGCTTTTTTGAGTGAAAAGACAGTCCAGAAGCATTTGTTAGCTGTGCCTTTGTTGCACCTTTACGTGCAAGAAGATCAGCCTGATCATTCCCATAAATGCCGCAATGGCTGGGGATCCATTGTAATTTTGGCATGAATTAGAATAGTGTAGAAAAGTAAAAATTAACAAAATTTATAAATAAAATAACAATTAATATGTTAATACTTTGTGCAACAGAGAATTTACGCTTATTCAGGCGCAAAGCTAATTATGCTCCACCAGTGGCGAGAGAGTCCAAATGTACGGGAAGATCTAAACTTTCCGGCGCTACAGCCAAACTAGGGGCCAGTCTCACCAAAGTCATTTAGTGGTTAACCGCGATTAATCTCTGTTTAAACGTACAGTTACGTCCCACCATTGGTTGTATCAATGGGCTAATCGTGGTTAACCATTAAACGATTTTGGTGAGACCGGGCCTAGGTGACCATGGCCTATGATAGCAATCTCCGTTTTCGAGACTGAGGGTCCTCGGGTGCAAAGCATGCCCCGGTTAGGTGGTTAGTTTTACGCGGAACCCCCAGTGTTTAGTTTCCAAGCATGCTTAGTCCTTAGTTGGTCTACACACTGAAGAGATGAAAAGTTAAGTCAATCTTGCCCAGCCCAAGGATTGATTCAGTGTCTTGGGAACACGAGGTGCTTCCCCAATGCCAATGCAAGGGAAGCTCTGCACCTCAATAATTTGATAAATATGCACAAATTATATAACATACATACGCATATATATATATATATATATATATTTGTGTGTGGGCTCGGTCGCTCCTCTCCGACACGGCAATGGGGGTGGCGCGGCCGTCGCCGAGACTGTTACCGTGATCTTCCCCACCGAAGACATCGCTTCGACCACTGAGACATTTGCCAGTGTTTGAAAACTTTTTCGACGCTAGCACCATGATGTTTGAATGACGATAATTGTATGTTTTTATTTGTATTTGATGTGTGATGTGCTCCCTTAAAATGTAAAATGGGATAATAAATTATTTAGAAGCAAAAGTGTTATTTGAAGCTTTATTTTTGACACTCGAAGTCAAATTAAATTTGTAAATTTTTAATTAACAGGAAAATAAGGGGTTAGAATGAAAGAAAGCTTATTCAAAAATAGTAATATACCCTTCTACTTTAAAGTATTATCGTGATATATCAATGATATCAATATAAATTTAGGGATATATCGCGATATTAAATTTCAGATATCGTCAAGCCGTAGTAGAGATATGTGTAAAATTCATACCATAATCTCAACTCAAAAAGATTTTATAAAATTAATCTGAAGCTTTAAAAAATAAAATACATTGGTATTAAAATGTATAGAACTATATACATGAGGGATGGATTCTGCGTTCCCAGGCTTTTACGAATCTGTGCAGTTGGCGAGATCCGAATCACCTTTGAAGCTTTAAAAGCGCTAAAATACTAATTGCGCTCTTGTAGTTTAACACAGAAGGTTATTTTGAGGGTTTTACCACTGTAAAATGAAGGCAAAACATGAAGGAAAAAAATCAAAGCCAAGAACAAAATACTTAGGTAATATTCATAAAAGCCCACATAAAATTAAATTTTTGAAGAAAACGAGAAAGATATTTCTAATGGTTTTTTTAAACAATACTAAAAAATACGTAAAGTTCAATTGTCACACCCCTAGAACAGATGCATTATAGACGCCGGTCCCATCCGCCTTTTTTTTTTTTTTTTTTTTTTTTGGTGACCAACAGAAAAACACGTGTTTTGAAAAATCGCCAAGTAGAAAAACATGGCGGCGGTATAACTTCAACCTTTATAACTAAATTAATTAAATCCTAAAAAATAAGAACAAAACAAAAATGTTCCAAACCAAAACATCTTGTTTGATTTAAAATATCCTGATACTTTTTAATAATTAAAAAAATAGTAAAATAAGAAATAAGAACCGAAACAACTACACCTAGAAAATGATAAGAACAAAAAAAATTGCTTACTAAATCCCAGAAAATGATAAGAATAAAAAAACATACAACCTGACCTAGTCGACTGTAAACCAAAAGAACAGCTATGATGCAAATGTGTTCTTGCACCAATGGGGTGCAAGAACACATTAGAGCTGTCATACCCCATCACCAAAATCAGGACTAACACACCAACCCACTCATCGCCCCATAAAATTGCCAAATTTGGCGACAAAAAAAACACGGCGTCTATAATGCATCTGTACCAAAAAATTTAAACAGAATAATTTAGTAGGAGTATTGTGGATAGTCACCTACGTCAATCAATGAGCGGATGTTTACCATCAACTTTGTTAATGCTAATCCCTGAAGATAAAGCGAAAGCAAATTTGCTAATCAAGTTTGTACAGATTTTTTAATGAATTTCATCAACGTGCACGCTCGAGTTAACTGGAGCGCGCTAAACTGGCCAAACTGTGCACAATCGAAATAATTCGAGCGGCGTTGTACTTTTGTAGATATTGCGCTTTGTGTGTTGTGCTAAAAAAGATAGCAAAGGAAAAAGGAAAAGAAAAGAGAGTCAAGGTCAAGGACAAGGTAATTGAGTTTAACGGAGTACCTAGCGAAGTGTAAGGTCTTCACTTTAACCTCCGAACGTAAGCAGATCAAAACATAAATTTAGGCCTCTAGGCAAAAAAGTGATCCAAACAAAAAATTTATTACACTCCAGCTCACAAGAAGCGAGGAGGTGAGGACGTTCTCATAAAAAATTATGAGTAAACAACGCGTTGTCTAATTAGGGGATAATTAGACTGGAACCTTGACAATGACCATTCGGTATGGTTAACAGCAATACATAGATTCAAAAACATGAAGCTCAGAAAATATATACAATAGGTAGTAAAATAATAAAAGATAGGGACATTAAAAAGTTACAACTTGGCACGGCAGATAAAAATAAACAAAAAGTGACAGCACTAACAGAAAGATATATTTTTGGTTTTTAAAAAATTTTAAAATTTTTATTAAGCATTTTTTCAGTTTTTTGGATTTTTATAAACATAAAACAAGACAATACATTACGTAAACAAAAAATATACGAGAGCAAAGTAGCGGAATGATACGATACCCAAAATATTGGAAAATGAAAAAAAAATTAAAATAAAATAAGCCAAAAAATAAAGAAAACGGTACTTCACCATAAAAAATAGCAAATAGCAATTAATTAGGCAATAAAACATAAAAACTTAAAAGAGTCGCTACATGTGTAATAGTTGCAATGTTGGGCTATGGGCTGCACTGTGTTTCGAAATATATCACACAAAAGAAAATTTTGATTAATTTTTTAACTGCTAGTATTGTTATTATTTATGTTTTAAAAGTATAAATAAGTATTTTTACTGATTATAATGTTTATTCTGAAATGGGAATTCGAAAAGAAAGATAAAAAAAAAGTCGATGTACGTGTAATATTACAATATTCGACTATTTTTTGCAATGTTATCAAAATCCAAAATTGCAATAAAAAAATTTTATTATTTTTTTATTTTTGTAATTTTTTTGGCAATACAATGCCCTAGATTATGTTTTTGCATTTAAAAAAATTATTTTTTGGTCGGCCTTTTTCAAAAAAAAACTGTGCATTAAGGGGTTAAGCTACAAATTTGGCTTGTCCTGTCGGCAGTTGAAAACTTCGTATAGAGTACCTCTTGTGGATTCCAATACACAGGCAATAAAGCAAGGCGTGCTCATCTTTACTGGGACTTTGAACACTTCTTAAAACCCTTAGCTCCTATGCAAAAGTAGCCCAATCTGCGCACATTTTATCGAATGTGGTGTATATATATCTAAAGATCAACAAAATCAAACCATAATAAAATGAAATTTTATTAGAAAATTCGTTTACTACATTTTAAATTCACAAAATAACTATGTCTTTAAAATCAACTATTAATAATATTTCATTTTCAATACTCATCATCAAGCTTAAATTATTCAAATGAGTCAAAGAATATGCCCAGTAATAACATTTGACGATTAAAAGTATTCGTAGGGGAGAGTGGGACACCTTGGGACATAGCCCACCTTGGGACACCTTTATTTTCAGGCTTTAATTTGCAACCAGGAATTAGTGCTCATGTGTATTGATAGATGACATTACTCTTCACTTCTCAAAGAATTTTGATGAAGATAGTGCTTATAGGTAAGGAACAATTTCATTTTCTTTGTTTTGAATAACCCAAAATTACATCAATGTGCATTTTAAAAAGTAATTTTTTTGAAAAAAAATTTAAATATTTAAAAAAAAGTGTATTGTTCTGAAAGAAAATTCATTTATTATTATTTCTATGCTAATAAATAAACTGTATTGTTAAACCTAACTATATAGTAGTTACCAAAAGATACTATGTAAAATGGGGCAGGCTGGAACACACATAGATGGGGCACCTTGGGACACTTTAAAAAGTGTAAACAAATATCAATTCAAGCAAAATAATTAATATTTTGGTGCCTAATTTTTAATTGATGATTTAACATGTCAAAATATTAATTTATTAAGTTATAGACGTTGAACACTCCTAAAGAAACAATAGGCCAAAGGTGCATTTTGTTAGAATTTAAAGAAGAATTTGCTGGCATCAAATATAAGATTTGTTAAAAAAAATGTATTAACTTGAACAATTTTCAGCCATTTCTCTTTTATAACAGTTAATAAAAATAATTTGAACAGTATTTTGTATTTGTTGTTTAGTGTCCCAACCTACCCTATACAGTGGGGCAGGTTGGGACATTGGAAAGGTATTTTATTTCTTTTATTACTCTTTAACTAAATGAGATATTAAGTAGATTTGATGTTTATAAGAAGCAGATATGATGACAATATATGAATGCATACTAATTTTTTTAATTAGCTTTAAAAAAATTTCATAAAAATGTTTAACTGAAAAGTGTTCCAAGGTGCCCCGGTCTCCCCTATCAAAATTTTATCGAATCGAAGCCACATCGAAAACGAGACGACCAAGTATTCTTAGGAACTAAACTTTTGGTCTCGAAAACGGAGATCGGCACCATATGCCATAGCTAGTAAGTAGGATTGTTGCGTCGATAAGTTTTAGTTTAATAGGCACAAAAAATAAATGCCTCAATAATTCAATTAAGATATTTACCATTTTAATTTCTCCCTTAAATATCTGTTTTTATTCATAGGCATATCGTGCAATTACCTAAAGCAGTAAAAATTATTCTATGTATAACACGCACCTGAATTTTCATCCTAAAATTTTGAAAAAAAAATTGCTTTATACATAAATACGGTAGATGAAAGATTGTCTTTATGCTGACGACACTGCCATTTTCTCAACTAATAAAAATTACAAGTATGCAGTGATCGCCATTAATAAGCACCTTAGGCTTGTTACTAGTTGACTGAACAAATGGAGAATTAAAATTAATATAGACAAATGCGTGGATACTATGTTCACTAACAAACACCCTAATACCTTCAACAATTACAACATTATCATTGAGGACATAAGTATCCCTTGGTCAAACATTGTTAAATACTTAGGCATTACCCTTGATAAAAACCTCACCTGGTCCACACATATCAATAACATTAAGAACAAATTTCGAGCTGCTAAAAGACTACTTTACCCCTTAATTGCTCGAAATAGCATTTTAAACGTAGAAAATAAACTGCTCATCTATAAATCTTATCTTCGTCCTCAACTATCTTATTCGTGTATTGCATGGTCATATGCGGCTGACTATCTTATTGACTCACTTTCTGCTGCTCAGAATATTACTATTAGGCAAATCACTAATTCTCCTTGGTATTTTAGAAATGTCGAAATTCACAGGGAAATTAATCTTCCCTCTCTTCAAAATTACTTCCAAAATCTTGCCAATAAATTTAATAAAAATCTTTGTGTTGACCATATTATTGAACTAGCTCAGTATGACTATGCAGACACTTCAAATAGGAGACGTCTCATGGCCATCTTAGGTGAAGACCTATCTTAAATTCTATTAGCTGACGATTGTCTCTTCCCGTCTTTGGATTGGTTCCTAGTTTCTAGGTTTCAATCCTCCCCCACTGATAGTGTTTTTCCCCCCATCTCTACTTCTCACTGCCAGCTCCGGCTGCAGCAGCGTTAACTTGGGCTCCTACTTTGGAGGGTTTAAATCCTAAGACTGCCACTGGACGTTCTTCAAAAGAATTCTACTGGTTGAATTCTTATTGAATTTTGGATCCTAACTGTGGCCCTGCTACAGTTTTTCGGAACCTGCATACCTTAGATTTTCTAGCTGTTTATAAAAAATCATTTAGTTAATAGATTATCTCTCATCCTATACCCTTAACTTGAGTTGTTCTGAGAACCATGATGCATTATAGCACTTGTGTCTCTCTATTTGCCATTCACCTTATGCTTATTAATTTTCGTCTAAACTCAAGCAATTTTTCACGCGTTTTTTTCCCCGCTCACATAATTTTCTTTTTAATGATATTGCCAACAAAGTACTCATAGATTGAAGCATTACCATTGACAGCAAACCCAGTACTAGAGGGGCTTGGCTCAGAGAGTACTATTGCCAATTCGTCCTATGTGTCCTATGTGAAAGATTGTTTCTATTTTTCTTATGTTATTCCAATTGTAATTTTTTTTCTTAATTTTTAAATTTTCTTGTAGTAATTTATTGTAATTTATTGCTATCTAGGACTATAATTATTTTCTCTTAATTTTTAACGAACTTTATTTTTCTTATTGTTTTGCACCCATTATAATGTAAATTTAATTCCTGATTTTCACACCCTGAATGAGTCTCTCAACTTTCACGATTGGGGATTCGTCTTCCAGCCTAGGTAACCCGAAAATCCACTACTGAAGCTTGACAGTTTCACTTTAATTCAATATGGTGTTTGAAAAAGACGATTTGCTTTCTAACAAATTTTTCAACCTCTTGTGCAAAATCTCATGATGCGAATAATAATGTTATAAACAAAAGTATGAAAGGGAAAGAAAATTCTCGAATTTTATCCCAAGTTTATTAAAACAAGCCTGCAAATAACAGCATTTTAAACGGTTTTATTTCTAAAACTCTCAAAACTTTACTAAAATATTTTACTATCACAGTATAAAATTTTTATTGACTAACTAAACCGTCAACCCCATATGATTCAGTTATCGGTGCCAGATCAGCAGCTCAATTATGAGGTTAGTTTTATAGTACCACTCCAGGAAAAAAATATTCTAGAAAAAATAATTGCGGCTTCAAGAAAAAAAATGTTTGCTAGCTTTTTGACTTTTATGGGTAGGTTTTCTTAATAGTTTGATAGCGCTTTACAGATTTTAAAAAAAAGTGTAAAGAAGAATATATATATATACCAATATCTTTTCTGACATAAATGTAAAGGGGGGGGAAATTGGGGGGGGGGGGGGGGGGGGGGGGGGGGGGGGGGGGGGGGGGGGGGGGGGGGGGGGGGGGGGGGGGGGGGGGGGGGGGGGGGGGGGGATGGGGGATACTTCTTCAGGAAAAAATATTCTAGAAAACTCTTTGCAGTTTCAAGAAAGAAAAATGTTTGACAACCTCTTTACATCTATGTATAAGTTTTATTAATAGTTTGAGTTATGGTGTTTTATATATAAAAGATAAAGAATTATACATGTATATTTATAAATTTTTTAGGATTGACTTAAGAACTGGGTTCCCCCGCCAACTTGGCGATAATGGTTTAGGTATGGTCGCCTAACATTTTCTCCTGATCTCACCGTGTCTAAACAATTTGTATCTATATTATTATTTATATGATATTTGCATACAACTCTCCTTGTGTAACTTTTTCTTATATAACAAAAGTGCGCAATGATTAAAAAATTAGGTATAACAAACCATTAATGGTTCACTATGGCAGATTTCTAATAACAGTAATTTTCCCTTAACAGTTTGTTAACTGTTAAGGGATTAATTGCCCATAAATATAAATGTCTGGTTTTCAAGTCGTTTTCTTTAATTAAGCAAGAGTATATAATTTTATTACGATGGCGCACTGTGCATTAATTAAAGTCGCCAGAAAAAGCAAGAAATACACTATTCTGATTTATTAATGTTTGGATGGATTACCTTTGTGTTTTAGTAAATATTGCCAATATTTTCACCAAATTTGCCAAGGGGGACCCAATTCTTAAGTAGACCCATTTTTTAACATATTTATCTATTTCACAATTCGACTGAGATTGTAATAAATATTTGAATGCCTTTTCACAATATACTCGTTACTACCATTTTTTAAAGACAGCCAAATATGCAAGTATAAACATTAACGTGAAATTTCATAATTCCATTTATAACTAACAACATTTATGCTCCTTTATTCACATAAAATAGTTTTTGGCTCTTATGAATTGTTTATCTTTTTCCGTAATAAGTAAGACTGATTTATAAAGTCGTTTTTCCTCTTCATTTTCACCATGAATCATAAAAATGTAAATGCACCAAGCAGGAACAAATAAATTTAGTTCACAGCAGTGGCGTGCGGTAGGTGTTCATGCAGGGTGTGCAGACAGCAACAACAACAACAATAATAAAGCCAAAAGAATGTACATTAAACACTGCTTTAACGTATATTATTCATTTGTACACAAAATCCTTACGTCTATCCCTATTACTAATAAAATAACGAAAAGCTTATATTTCCACGAAAAACTTATATTTTCAGCAAACGTAGCACCACACGGTGCCCGCCACTGCGGTGCCTCATCAGGACGCTCATTGGTTGCGACAAACCGAGTGTCTATTCCATGTGCAGAGGATTTCTCTGCACGCTGCCGCAATAGAACGAACTGTTTCTCTTTCAGTCAGTGGATTAAATTATATTTATTAATTGTTTTTAACATTTGGAAATCATGTATTCTGAAAAACATCTTCACAATTTTTAAAAACAAAACCAGGGATATGGTGTTACAGATATAACTTATATACTGTCTGTAAAACACAATGAATGGTAATATTTGGACTGTTCTGTTAAAATTCGTTTCTTTTTTGTCTAACAAGACAAAATTGTTTTTCAGCGACTTATTTCTATAAATATAATACATCACCGAAATTACTTTACCACACTAAAACATTTTACTTTATATTGATGAAATACTTCTTTCACACAAAAACAAAATCTTACAATATATATATTTAAACATTAACCGTCTGCAAAATCGTATGGCCAGTTAATCAGTTAAAAAACCAAAAGCGCTTCAGCACGTAAGTCCCCGCTCTAATACAACGCTTAATAAACCGTACCTTCGGATGATTCTGAATGCCAAGTGCAGGAAAAATAGCCGCACTTGCCTCAGTGCTATAGTGTGCTGCGCTTCTCCAGTAGCCCATACATATAAAGCGTGATTTTCTATTAGTGCGCAATGCGTAAACATAAAAATTTCTTATGTTCGTTTGCTTTTGAACGCGCTACGTGGTGCAGCACCTAGTACCGCACAAACTGCGAGAATACAAGCAAGCAAATCAACATAATATTTGAATATATTATAAATATTATTTATTGTATATCATATAAAGATAGGTAGACATAGGTGCAGAAAATTGTCTCTCATAATTTTGCCAGGGTGTGCAGTGCACACCCTGGCAAATATGGACCGCACGCCACTGGTTCACAGTCATTTCTTTAAATTAAGAAGAGAAAATATATCCTTTTTTCACCTTGAACACAACCAATCTACAGACAAAAATAATTCTAATGATGTACATACACTATCTGAAATATTAATTCATACGCAGACGATAATGCCGCAATTAAACACAAAGAATATAAATAAAATAGTTAATTTATCAACTTACATTTTGAGTTTAAGTTTTACAAATGCATTATTCTATAAAATGCTATAAATACAAGAGACAATCCACCAGGCACTTCGATTACTACTTTTTGGCCTCCTACCAAACTGCTCTCTCGTGCCTAGTTACAAACGCATTTCAAAAAAGAAAGCATTTTTAAAACTCAATAAGACTATGTTCTTTTCCTCATCAACAGATATCTTGAAAATTAAATTTAAGTATTATCTGTGTATAAAAGTTTTACGGGTTTAAAAAAAATTTGAATTTTAGTTACTTTTTTTTATGGCCCTCTGCCAACCCGCTCTCTCGTGCCTAATTTCACCGTGTTCCAAAAGAGAAAGCAATTTTGCAAACTAAATAAGACTAATTTTTGTCATCATTAACACATTTTTCAAAAGTTAAAATATAAATGGATTTGTGTGCAAAATTTATTTTGTTTCTTTGTCCTTCAAAATTTGGAATTTTCAGCGAAATATAAAAGAGTTGTTTTATTAATTATACAAAAAATAATAAAACTGCATTTTTGATCAATATATTAGGTAATTCACTTCTATTACATAATCTAACACCCATACGATCAATTCTCAAGTTGGTGTTTGCAATGTGTGTGTAAGCTTAAATGTATATGTTTTATTATAATAATTTTCTGAGTTCTTTTACTAATTTAGAAATTCTGGTTTTCAAATTTTCTCAACTTAATTTTATCTCTACGAAGTGAGTAGTTAATGACATTATTGAAAAATTATTCAGATTAGTTCTCTTAGAACAGTTTTTTTAGTTACTTTTTCAACAATAAATATTTATTAATACCCTTAACATGTTTTTCTTGTAATAAAATGTCTTAAAAGCACGAGTGGAACTTTGTTAAAAAGACATTAAATCAGAGGTAAGTTATATTACATCTTAAACCATATTATTCATTGTATTGTTTTCGGCAACACAATATAAATATTCATAACAGAAAGATAGTATTGTCACACGTACCTTTTACAGCAGTTCCTTACTTTCTACAGTTGCTCTAAGCTTGTGTTAATTCATTCTAATTCATCATCTGTGGGTAACTTGCATTCCTCCAACGCCAAAAATTCCCTAAAGGGAATTGACAGAAGATTTTTCTTCCCTTCTGAGGGATAAAATAATATTCCGAAGAATTTCGCGGTATGTCGATCCACGCTTTGTAGATAGAGAAAATTTTAATTCATATTTGATTTCTTGATAAGTGTTCTTATGTTTCATGTAGATGTGATTATAAGTGAAAAAGAAGTGATTTTGCCTTCGCATTTTAATATTAACGAATCCGAAGATACATATCAACATTAATGCCACAGTCGCAAGTTATCCCACCATTGAGAAGCATTGCATCCAATAAGAAATACTGGTACTACCATACTGCAATCCAAATATGCTATAAGGGACTGCCGCGTTATAGTGACGCCAGAAATCGCCAGAAAGGGAAATTTATGGCACCAAATTCCTATCTCTGTCGACTTCTGACGTCATTATGATGCAGAACACAGCTATCTATATAGAAAACCTGCGCAATCAAACAAAATGGCGGCGGCCGAAGGCTGTTTCTTTTCTATAATCCGCAAGTAAATTGTGTTATCCCTTTTAATACTCATCAAAAAAAATTTTTTTTTCAAAAAATAAGCTAAGGATATTCAATTATTTCACTAACATGAATATTTATTAGTAGAAAATTGTTTTGATATAGATATTTTATTTGTGTATCAATTTATATTTAAATTTTATTTTCCAAAACAACTTCATACACTACACGGGGACAGATATGATACATAGATAAAATTTTAAGCAAAAAAATTACATTTGTAAAAAATTACACAACTGGCATTTTTTTTCTTTTTACTTACCTTTCATTAAATGGTTCCATGGAAACAAAATATCTTAACCTTTATTCATAAAATATAACTCTTTACGGATCACATTAAAGTTAAAATAAATAAAATTCTTAAGGATTATATTAAAGACAGTGTTAAAAAACACTGCCTTAGTGTAAAATCATACAACAATTTATCACTGACAAATTTCGCAAACTCATGCAAAAATGCTGAGGCAAAATAATTTCAAAATTTTTACAGTTTTATTTACGTGTAACATCTGATACTGATTTGTACTACATAAACAATGAAACATAATTCAATAGTATATAGAGAAAAAAAAATAAAAATGTTATTACAAGAAATATTTAAGAATTTTTTTTTTTTTTTATATTTCTCTTATTGGATTTTTCCTTAACTTCTTCAATATATTTTTCAGTCACTTTTTAGGGTAGTTATTCATAAATATTTTATAAATAGTTAAAATTATATTTTTGAAGTGAAGTAAACAATCATGCAAACATAATTTAGAAGACATATTTATATCATCTATTACATTTTTAAGATATGGTTAAGTAACTGTTATTAATAAATTGAGTTGATTATCATTTGCTGTAAAATTACTTTTATATTTTAATAAAACATTTGTAAATATCTGAATGCATAAATATGTTACTTTAAGTGTAAATATAGTTATTTTTTTTAAAGTTCCTCTCCTAAAGCATCTATTAATTAAAATTTTTTTATATAATTAAAAGAGATTGCAAATGTTATTTAGATGGGATTTTTCTACTTTTGGCTGTGGGACATAACTATTCAAAAAATTTAACCATGTTTATTTAACTACTTTTCTACAGGTTATATGAGTACCTACCTATTATAAAATAGTACAGCATTGAATAAAGGTTATATTTTTATAATAAAAATGTGTAAAAACATTGCTTCTGTTAATTACTTTAGACATTTTTTTCTTACATTTATAAATTTTCTTTTGGTAGTTTAATTTTTGTTAGATATGTCTCCTTTACGCTTCGACATTCAAAATTTTAAATTGTAGAAAGTTAATATGAAAATCTGGAAAAAAGAGCTCAGGACGTAAAAAATATGAAGCTGATAAATCAGAAACAATTTAACGTGCAGATTATATTGATTCTACATAGAAATTTCCCAACTGCTGTTGTGATATGTAAAAGAAGTTGTACATCAACTTTTATTAATAAAGATCCTTAAAAACACATTATTAATCAATGAAGTAAGGAAACATTAATCTTTTATTGTGGTAATAAAAATGGTTTTTCTTTAAGATAAAACAGAAATTGTAATTTGTGAAGTATCAACAATAGCCGAGTTGCAATACGCAGAAAAAATGAAACTTTACAATAAACTTAGAATACATTTAACTCACGGATATTAAATGATGTATTAAGTAATTATAAACTCCTTTATGAGATCCAACAATAAAATGAAACTTATTTTTAAAACGACAGTAATAACATACAATATGATACAAAGAACACACTAATAACAAAACATTTTAACCTTTCGAAAGTAGCGAACTTAAAAATTACCATCATTCTTATGATATACTTAATTAGAAAACAGCTCATAAAATAATAGGAGAAACGATAGCAAAATTGCTACTTACCCTACATATAATAGCAAACGTTATTTTATTTCCATAAATTTCTTTTTTTTTTATTTAAAAGCAGTAAAGGGCAAGCATTGAACAAGCATCAACAGAATAAATGGAATACCGCCTTCGAGAGATCACGTGACCGGTTTCCGGAAAATCAGTGCGCAGGCCTTGTGTTTAGATGGCTGTGATATCGTGAACGATGACGTCACAACCAATCACGGAGCGTCTTGATGTCACGTGAATGTCGCTTAAATTTAAAATTAATTTTTAAAATGATGGACTCAGTTTTTTACATTTTTAAAAACATTTTTGGAATTTACGAGCCTGGAATTATCAGAAAAATACTAAGTTGCTCGAATCCCCTACATGTGCAAATTCCTCATTACAAACACAGAAGTATACGTTCATACTTTAACTATAAAAAGGCATTTATTATAAACAGAATGATGCAGATGTGAAGATACTTCTATATCATGAATAGGAACATTAAAAACAATCTAAAAGTAAACACAGCAGGCAAAATTAACACTTAAAAAGGTGTTTTGCACGTTTATCTATATTTTCCAATGAGTTTCTTATACCATTCAACTCAAACAGAAATTAATCTATTATAAAGTAACTATTTAATTAATAGTAAAGAAACTATATTTTGGATTAAATATAATTAACATGAAAGAAAAAAAACCCATGAAAAATTATTACAACAATTTTTTTTTTAAGAATTGCAAAAACTATTTTTGAAAAAAATAAAATTAAAAACATATTACCAAATGCATAAAACTACAGATATTGCTACTGATGTTAAATAATATGTATATCCAATTACCATATGGAGATTTATAAATCAGACTGAATTTTATTCCTTCACCAATTACAAACACAGAAGTATAAATTCATACTGTGAATATAAAAAGACATTTATTATAAACATAATGATGCAGATGTGAAGATACTTCTAGATCATGAATAGGAACATTAAAAACAATCTAAAAGTGAACAAACACAGCAGGCAAAATAAACACTTGAAAAGGTGTTTTGCATGTTTATCTGTATTTTCCAATGAGTTTCTTGCCGAACGATGGCCGAATGGTTAGGGCACTGACCTTCGGCACCGGAGTTCGTGGGTTCGAGTCCCACAGAGGCATGGATGTTCGTAGCCGTTCGGAATCGGCTTTAAACAGTAGGTCCCGGTCTCATTAGCCCTCGTGTAGCAAAAAGTAGACCGTAGTGCTCCCAACCAACCAACCAACCAATGAGTTTCTTATACCATTTAACTCAAACAAAAATTAATCTATTACAAAGTAACGATTTAATTAATGGTAAAGAAACTACATTTTGGATTAAATATGATTAACATGAAGAAAAAAATTATTACAACAAATTTCTTTTTAAAAATTGTAAACAAAATTTCTAGAAAGAAAAAAATAAAAAACCTATTACCAAATACATAAAACTACAAATTTTGCCATTTATGTTACATAATAAGTTACCATACCATATTAAATTACCAACTACCATATGAAAGTTAAAAAATTAAACTGCAGCCAGAATTTTATTCCTCCACCAATGAATAGCAAAAATAGAATGATATAAACAGAGGTGATTGCGCCTTTAAGTAAAAAAGCCCTGGAATTTATATAATTTGTAATCAAAAGCCCTGAACTAAAAGAGTTTACATCCCCTATATAATAATAGCCTAAGTTATCTGTCCGTCTGTCCTTGAATTTATGAAGCGGTTGGACCTGGAATGGATAGAGGTATCCATATTGGATTCTTGGTTTGGTTTGGAGCGCTACGGTCTACTTTTGGCAGCACGAGGGCTAATGAGACCGGGACCTACTGCTTAAAGCCGATTCTGAATGACTACGAACATCCATGCCACAGTGGGATTTGATTCCACGAACTCCGGTTCCGAAAGGTCAGCACCCTAACCATTCGGCTATCGTTCGGCTATATTGGATTCTTGATGCGTTAGGGTAAGCAAAATTCAAAGCGAGTAACATTTATCTTCTCCTAAACTATCTATTCTAGAATAAATTAGTATACTTCATATCATATCAAAAAATACTGTTATCTTTAAAATGTTCGAAATCCACCCCTTCGCCCTTTTCGAGCTTTTAATGTTATTATTTCAAGCCCTATTTTCGCCAGCTAAGAATAGACGATTAAATTTATTAATTTATCACATAATAAATAGGCAAAAATAACATTTTTTCTAACATTATGACGCCATTCCTTTAACCATCTCATTTAATCATTTCTTATTTTAAATTATTTAAATTTCGTCTGCATTATTTTCATACGTTTTATCACTGAACTTATATATGACGTAAATAATTTTCTTTTATATTTGGCTTAAATAATAGATTAGGTACATATGTGATAATTTTAAATTTAATTATCGATTTTTTTTTTGTTGCAAGATAATTCTCAGACAAAAAAAAAAAAAAAAAAAAAAAAAAAAAAAAAAAAAAAAAAAAAAAAAACCCGCCTTATAGGGTACTTTACAATTCTGGAAAATTAAAAATTTTTCCCGTCACGTGACGGGCTGTATGCTAGTAATAAATAATTGTATGCTTCTAATATTAAATTTAAATTTAATAATTTATCGGTAAATATTAAGCAGTGATTTTAATCGTTAATAAATTAAAAGCAGTGACTACTTTAATTTTAACAATCAAAATGAAAAACTTACTAATCGTCTTTTGATGAATTTCACTCTTAGATGTTAAACAAATTTAACTTTTTACAATTGGAGTTTTTAAACCTTGAATATTAAATTAAAAAAAAAAAAGAAAAAGAAAGAGAGAGAGAGAGATGAAGGAGAGGGAGACAAAACGAAAGTAAAGAACTATTAAAAATTATTATTTTGATTAGTGTAATGAAATAACAAGTAACTAAATATGAAATATACAAGAAACTAAATTTTTATTAATATAAACAAATACTGAAGTCTCCTAATCAAAAAATGTTTAAAATAGATTTAAATCAGAAGTTTCTTTAATATCTTATTTAAAATATTATATTTAAAATCGTATTTCAAATAGCAGATTTTTAAAAGGAATTTCTGAAAACAAATTTTTAATTTATGACTTCAGAATTTAATTTCTAATGTTAAAAACCTTTTTATTTTAAATAATGTTTAAAAAAAATAAGATTTGAATAACATACACCCTATAAAAGACTACTTTTTTCTAAGCGGACAAGTTAAAAGAATTTTACGTAATAAAACTTTTGGGTGATGATCTTAGGGCTTGATCTTTTGGGCGTGCTTTCTTTCGGTATCTAAATCATCGGGTTTGAATTCCCGTTTTGTTTTTTTGGTTTTGGTTTTGGAGTGCTATGGTCTACTTTTTGCAACACGAGGGCTAATGAGACCGGGACCTATTGCTTAAAGCCGAGTCCGAACGGCTACGAACATCCATGACATAGTGGAATTCGAACCCACACGAACTCCGGTTCCGAAGGCCAGCACCCTAACCATTTGGCGAATTCCCGTTTGACTTAAGAGGTTTGTAACTAATTTGGTTTTGGAGCGCTAGGGTCTACTTTTATGTACAGCTAAAGAGATCGGAATAGAGCAATTTGTCGCAACGTCACAAACTACTATAATGCCATTCCCATTCATTTTCCTGTTTACAACAGCCAATAGAAAAACAATAAACTGCCCTTCCGT
Organism: Pardosa pseudoannulata; assembly: GCA_032207245.1. Taxonomy (NCBI): domain Eukaryota; kingdom Metazoa; phylum Arthropoda; class Arachnida; order Araneae; family Lycosidae; genus Pardosa; species Pardosa pseudoannulata. The sequence goes on along the minus strand of JAGEOH010000765.1, from coordinate 293 downwards.
TTGAAACTAAAACCAGAACTGTCATAAGTTGAGATGTGCCCTATTGCGTGAAATCGCCTTATTTACTGCTTAAAGCCAGAAACTAGCCAATCCCATACCATATATTCTGAAAAAATTTCCCTTCTAACTGATTATCTCTTTTTTATTCTAACTACTCAAATATACTACCCCCCCCCCCCACACACACACACGAGTCGCGAGAATGTGTTATCACAAGTTATGCTAAAGCGCAGATCCAGTCAACTTCCGTTCAAAGGCCAAAGCTCTTAGTTCAGAGAATCGCCTCTTCTCTA
>JAGEOH010000764.1:0-29015 GCA_032207245.1 Pardosa pseudoannulata | reverse complement strand
TATATTTCCGAAAACAGCGGAAAATTCGCAAAATTCAACTACAGAAAATTTACACGTTCGCTATTCTGCTCTTATAAACATAATGAATTATAAAAAATATAGTATCAAACTCTTCGTCTTTAAAAGACCTACACGGTGATATGCATTGTTAAATGTTTCAACAGAAAATGGAGGAGTTATTTTGGTATATTTCCGAAAACAGCGGAAAATTCGCAAGATTCAACTACAGAAAATTTATATGTTCGCGGATCTGCTCTTATAAACAGAATGAATTATAATAAATATAGTATCAATCTCTTCGTCTTTAAGAGACCTACACGGTGATATGCATTGTTCCATGTTTCAACAGAAAATGGAGGAGTTATTTGGGTATATTTCCAAAAACAGCGGAAAATTCGCAAAATTCAACTACAGAAAATTTACACTTTCGCGTTTCTGCTCTCATAAACATAATGAATTATAATAAATATAGTATCAATCTCTTCGTCTTTAAAAGACCTACACGGTGATATGCATTGTTCCATGTTTCAACAGAAAATGGAGGAGTTATTTGGGTATATTTCCGAAAACAGCGGAAAATTCGCAAAATTCAACTACAGAAAATTTACACGTTCGCGATTCTGCACTTATAAACATAATGAATGATAATAAATATAGTATCAATCTCTTCGTCTTTAAAAGACCTACACGGTGATATGCATTGTTCCATGTTTCAACAGAAAATGGAGGAGTTATTTGGGTATATTTCCGAAAACAGCGGAAAATTCGCAAAATTCAACTACAGAAAATTTACACGTTCGCGATTCTGCTCTTATAAACAGAATGAATTATAATAAATATAGTATCAATCTCTTCGTCTTTAAAGACCTACACGGTGATATGCATTGTTCCATGTTTCAACAGAAAATGGAGGAGTTATTTGGGTATATTTCCGAAAACAGCGGAAAATTCGCAAAATTCAACTACAGAAAATTCACACGTTCGTGATTCTGCTCTTATAAACAGAATGAATTATAATAAATATAGTATCAATCTCTTCGTCTTTAAAGACCTACACGGTGATATGCATTGTTCCATGTTTCAACAGAAAATGGAGGAGTTATTTGGGTATATTTCCGAAAACAGCGGAAAATTCGCAAAATTCAACTACAGAAAATTTATACCTTCGCGATTCTGCTCTTATAAACAGAATGAATTATAATAAATATAGTATCAATCTCTTCGTCTTTAAAAGACCTACACGGTGATATGCATTGTTCCATGTTTCAACAGAAAATGGAGGAGTTATTTAGGTATATTTCCGAAAACAGCGGAAAAATCGCAAAAATAAAATAAAGAAAATTTACACTTTCGCGTTTCTGCTCTTAAAAACATAATGAAATATAATAAATATAGTATCAATCTCTTCGACTTTAAAAGACCTACACGGTGATATGCATTGTTCCATGTTTCAACAGAAAATGGAGGAGTTATTTGGGTATATTTCCGAAAACAGCGGAAAATTCGCAAAATTCAACTACAGAAAATTTACACGTTCGCGATTCTGCTCTTATAAAGAGAATAAATTATAAAAAATATAGTATCAAATTCTTCGTCTTTAAAAGACCTACACGGTGATATGCATTGTTCCATGTTTCAACAGAAAATGGAGGAGTTATTTGGGTATATTTCCGAAAACAGCGGAAAATTCGCAAAATTCAACTACAGAAAATTTACACTTTCGTGATTCTGCTCTTATAAACATAATGAATTATAATAAATATAGTATCAATCTCTTCGTCTTTAAAAGACCTACACGGTGATATGCATTGTTCCATGTTTCAACAGAAAATGGAGGAGTTATTTGGGTATATTTCCGAAAACAGCGGAAAATTCGCAAAATTCAACTACAGAAAATTTACACGTTCGCGATTCTGCTCTTATAAACATAATGAATTATAATAAATATAGTATCAATCTCTTCGTCTTTAAAAGACCTACACGGTGATATGCATTGTTCCATGTTTCAACAGAAAATGGAGGAGTTATTTGGGTATATTTCCGAAAACAGCGGAAAATTCGCAAAATTCAACTACAGAAAATTTACACGTTCGCGATTCTGCTCTTATAAACATAATGAATTATAATAAATATAGTATCAATCTCTTCGTCTTTAAAAGACCTACACGGTGATATGCATTGTTCCATGTTTCAACAGAAAATGGAGGAGTTATTTGGGTATATTTCCGAAAACAGCGGAAAATTCGCAAAATTCAACTACAGAAAATTTACACGTTCGCGATTCTGCTCTTATAAACAAATTGAATTATAATAAATATAGTATCAATCTCTTCGTTTTTTAAAGACCTACACGGTGATATGCATTGTTCCATGTTTCAACAGAAAATGGAGGAGTTATTTGGGTATATTTCCGAAAACAGCGGAAAATTCGCAAAATTCAACTACAGAAAATTTACACGTTCGCGATTCTGCTCTTATAAACATAATGAATTATAATAAATATAGTATCAATCTCTTCGTTTTTAAAAGACCTACACGGTGATATGCATTGTTCCATGTTTCAACAGAAAATGGAGGAGTTATTTGGGTATATTTCGGAAAACTGCGGAAAATTCGCAAAATTCAACTACAGAAAATTTACACGTTCGCGATTCTGCTCTTATAAACAGAATGAATTATAATAAATATAGTATCAATCTCTTCGTCTTTAAAAGACCTACACGGTGATATGCATTTTTCCATGTTTCAACAGAAAATGGAGGAGTTATTTGGGTATATTTCCGAAAACAGCGGAAAATTCGCAAAATTCAACTACAGAAAATTTACATGTTCGCGATTCTGCTCTTATAAACAGAATAAATTATAAAAAATATAGTATCAAACTCTTCGTCTTTAAAAGACCTACACGGTGATATGCATTGTTCCATGTTTCAACAGAAAATGGAGGAGTTATTTGGGTATATTTCCGAAAACAGCGGAAAATTCGCAAAATTCAACTACAGAAAATTTACACTTTCGCGTTTCTGCTCTCATAAACATAATGAATTATAATAAATATAGTATCAATCTCTTCGTCTTTAAAAGACCTACACGGTGATATGCATTGTTCCATGTTTCAACATTAAATTGAGGTGTTATTTGGGTATATTTCCAAAAACAGCGGAAAAATCGCAAAATTAAAATAAAGAAAATTTACACGTTCGCGATTCTGCTCTTATAAACATAATGAATGATAATAAATATAGTATCAATCTCTTCGTCTTTAAAAGACCTACACGGTGATATGCATTGTTCCATGTTTCAACAGAAAATGGAGGAGTTATTTGGGTATATTTCCGAAAACAGCGGAAAATTCGCAAAATTCAACTACAGAAAATTTACACGTTCGCGATTCTGCTCTTATAAACATAATGAATTATAATAAATATAGTATCAATCTCTTCGTCTTTAAAAGACCTACACGGTGATATGCATTGTTCCATGTTTCAACAGAAAATGGAGGAGTTATTTGGGTATATTTCCGAAAACAGCGGAAAATTCGCAAAATTCAACTACAGAAAATTTACACGTTCGCGATTCTGCTCTTATAAAAAGAATGAATTATAATAAATATAGTATCAATCTCTTCGTCTTTAAGAGACCTACACGGTGATATGCATTGTTCCATGTTTCAACAGAAAATGGAGGAGTTATTTGGGTATATTTCCGAAAACAGCGGAAAATTCGCAAAATTCAACTACAGAAAATTTACACGTTCGCGATTCTGCTCTTATAAACAGAATAAATTATATAAAATATAGTATCAAACTCTTCGTCTTTAAAAGACCTACACGGTGATATGCATTGTTCCATGTTTCAACAGAAAATGGAGGAGTTATTTGGGTATATTTCCGAAAACAGCGGAAAATTCGCAAAATTCAACTACAGAAAATTTACACTTTCGCGATTCTGCTCTTATAAACAGAATGAATTATAATAAATATAGTATCAATCTCTTTGTCTTTAAGAGACCTACACGGTGATATGCATTGTTCCATGTTTCAACAGAAAATGGAGGAGTTATTTGGGTATATTTCCGAAAACAGCGGAAAATTCGCAAAAATCAACTACAGAAAATTTACACTTTTGCGTTTCTGCTCTTAAAAACATAATGAAATATAATAAATATAGTATCAATCTCTTCGACTTTAAAAGACCTACACGGTGATATGCATTGTTCCATGTTTCAACAGAAAATGGAGGAGTTATTTGGGTATATTTCCGAAAACAGCGGAAAATTCGCAAAATTCAACTACAGAAAATTTACACGTTCGCGATTCTGCTCTTATAAAGAGAATAAATTATAAAAAATATAGTATCAAACTCTTCGTCTTTAAAAGACCTACACGGTGATATGCATTGTTCCATGTTTCAACAGAAAATGGAGGAGTTATTTGGGTATATTTCCGAAAACAGCGGAAAATTCGCAAAATTCAACTACAGAAAATTTACACGTTCGCGATTCTGCTCTTATAAACAGAATAAATTATAATAAATATAGTATCAATCTCTTCGTCTTTAAGAGACCTACACGGTGATATGCATTGTTCCATGTTTCAACAGAAAATGGAGGAGTTATTTGGGTATATTTCCGAAAACAGCGGAAAATTCGCAAAATTCAACTACAGAAAATTTACACTTTCGCGTTTCTGCTCTTATAAACAGAATGAATTATAATAAATATAGTATCTCTTCGTCTTTAAGAGACCTACACGGTGATATGCATTGTTCCATGTTTCAACAGAAAATGGAGGAGTTATTTGGGTATATTTCCGAAAACAGCGGAAAATTCGCAAAATTCAACTACAGAAAATTTACACGTTCGCGATTCTGCTCTTATAAAAAGAATGAATTATAATAAATATAGTATCAATCTCTTCGTCTTTAAGAGACCTACACGGTGATATGCATTGTTCCATGTTTCAACAGAAAATGGAGGAGTTATTTGGGTATATTTCCGAAAACAGCGGAAAATTCGCAAAATTCAACTACAAACAACTATAGAAAATTTACACGTTCGCGATTCTGCTCTTATAAACATAATGAATTATAATAAATATAGTATCAATCTCTTTGTCTTTAAAAGACCTACACGGTGATATGCATTGTTCCATGTTTCAACAGAAAATGGAGGAGTTATTTGAGTATATTTCCGAAAACAGCGGAAAATTCGCAAAATTCAACTACAGAAAATTTACACGTTCGCGATTCTGCTCTTATAAACAGAATGAATTATAATAAATATAGTATCAATCTCTTCGTCTTTAAAAGACCTACACGGTGATATGCATTGTTCCATGTTTCAACAGAAAATGGAGGAGTTATTTGGGTATATTTCCGAAAACAGCGGAAAATTCGCAAAATTCAACTACAGAAAATTTCCACTTTCGCGATTCTGCTCTTATAAACAGAATGAATTATAATAAATATAGTATCAATCTCTTCGTCTTTAAGAGACCTACACGGTGATATGCATTGTTCCATGTTTCAACAGAAAATGGAGGAGTTATTTGGGTATATTTCCGAAAACAGCGGAAAATTCGCAAAATTCAACTACAGAAAATTTACACGTTCGCGATTCTGCTCTTATAAACAGAATAAATTATAAAAAAATATAGTATCAAAATCTTCGTCTTTAAAAGACCTACACGGTGATATGCATTGTTCCATGTTTCAACAGAAAATGGAGGAGTTATTTGGGTATATTTCCGAAAACAGCGGAAAATTCGCAAAATTCAACTACAGAAAATTTACACTTTCGCGATTCTGCTCTTATAAACAGAATGAATTATAATAAATATAGTATCAATCTCTTCGTCTTTAAGAGACCTACACGGTGATATGCATTGTTCCATGTTTCAACAGAAAATGGAGGAGTTATTTGGGTATATTTCCGAAAACAGCGGAAAAATCGCAAAAATAAAATAAAGAAAAATTACACTTTCGCGTTTCTGCTCTTAAAATCATAATGAAATATAATAAATATAGTATCAATCTCTTCGACTTTAAAAGACCTACACGGTGATATGCATTGTTCCATGTTTCAACAGAAAATGGAGGAGTTATTTGGGTATATTTCCGAAAACAGCGGAAAATTCGCAAAATTCAACTACAGAAAATTTACACTTTCGCGATTCTGCTCTTATAAAAAGAATGAATTATAATAAATATAGTATCAATCTCTTCGTCTTTAAGAGACCTACACGGTGATATGCATTGTTCCACGTTTCAACAGAAAATGGAGGAGTTATTTGGGTATATTTCCGAAAACAGCGGAAAATTCGCAAAATTCAACTACAAACAACTATAGAAAATTTACACGTTCGCGATTCTGCTCTTATAAACATAATGAATTATAATAAATATAGTATCAATCTCTTCGTCTTTAAAAGACCTACACGGTGATATGCATTGTTCCATGTTTCAACAGAAAATGGAGGAGTTATTTGAGTATATTTCCGAAAACAGCGGAAAATTCGCAAAATTCAACTACAGAAAATTTACACGTTCGCGATTCTGCTCTTATAAACAGAATGAATTATAATAAATATAGTATCAATCTCTTCGTCTTTAAAAGACCTACACGGTGATATGCATTGTTCCATGTTTCAACAGAAAATGGAGGAGTTATTTTGGTATATTTCCGAAAACAGCGGAAAATTCGCAAGATTCAACTACAGAAAATTTATATGTTCGCGGATCTGCTCTTATAAACAGAATAAATTATAAAAAATATAGTATCAAACTCTTCGTCTTTAAAAGACCTACACGGTGATATGCATTGTTCCATGTTTCAACAGAAAATGGAGGAGTTATTTGGGTATATTTCCGAAAACAGCGGAAAATTCGCAAAATTCAACTACAGAAAATTTACACTTTCGCGATTCTGCTCTTATAAACATAATGAATTATAATAAATATAGTATCAATCTCTTCGTCTTTAAAAGACCTACACGGTGATATGCATTGTTCCATGTTTCAACATTAAATTGAGGTGTTATTTGGGTATATTTCCAAAAACAGCGGAAAATCGCAAAATTAAAATAAAGAAAATTTACACGTTCGCGATTCTGCACTTATAAACATAATGAATTATAATAAATATAGTATCAATCTTTCGTCTTTAAAAGACCTACACGGTGATATGCATTGTTCCATGTTTCAACAGAAAATGGAGGAGTTATTTGGGTATATTTCCGAAAACAGCGGAAAATTCGCAAAATTCAACTACAGAAAATTTACACGTTCGCGATTCTGCTCTTATAAACATAATGAATTATAATAAATATATTATCAATCTCTTTGTCTTTAAAAGACCTACACGGTGATATGCATTGTTCCATGTTTCAACAGAAAATGGAGGAGTTATTTGGGTATATTTCCGAAAACAGCGGAAAATTCGCAAAATTCAACTACAGAAAATTTACACGTTCGCGATTCTGCTCTTATAAACAGAATGAATTATAATAAATATAGTATCAATCTCTTCGTCTTTAAAAGACCTACACGGTGATATGCATTGTTCCATGTTTCAACAGAAAATGGAGGAGTTATTTGGGTATATTTCCGAAAACAGCGGAAAATTCGCAAAATTCAACTACAGAAAAATTTACACGTTCGCGATTCTGCTCTTATAAACATAATAAATTATAAAAAATATAGTATCAAACTCTTCGTCTTTAAAAGACCTACACGGTGATATGCATTGTTCCATGTTTCAACAGAAAATGGAGGAGTTATTTGGGTATATTTCCGAAAACAGCGGAAAATTCGCAAAATTCAACTACAGAAAATTTACACTTTCGCGTTTCTGCTCTTATAAACAGAATGAATTATAATAAATATAGTATCTCTTCGTCTTTAAGAGACCTACACGGTGATATGCATTGTTCCATGTTTCAACATTAAATTGAGGAGTTATTTGGGTATATTTCCAAAAACAGCGGAAAAATCGCAAATTTAAAATAAAGAAAATTTACACTTTCGCGTTTCTGCTCTTAAAAACATAATGAAATATAATAAATATAGTATCAATCTCTTCGACTTTAAAAGACCTACACGGTGATATGCAATGTTCCATGTTTCAACAGAAAATGGAGGAGTTATTTAGGTATATTTCCGAAAACAGCGGAAAATTCGCAAAATTCAACTACAGAAAATTTACACGTTCGCGATTCTGCTCTTATAAAGAGAATAAATTATAATAAATATAGTATCAATCTCTTCGTCTTTAAAAGACCTACACGGTGATATGCATTGTTCCATGTTTCAACAGAAAATGGAGGAGTTATTTAGGTATATTTCCGAAAACAGCGGAAAATTCGCAAAATTCAACTACAGAAAATTTACACTTTCGTGATTCTGCTCTTATAAACATAATGAATTATAATAAATATAGTATCAATCTCTTCGTCTTTAAAAGACCTACACGCTGATATGCATTAATCCATGTTTCAAAAGAAAATGGAGGGGTTATTTGGGTATATTTCGGAAACCAGCAGAAAATTCGCAAAATTCAACTACAGAAAATTTACACGTTCGCGATTCTGCTCTTATAAACAGAATGAATTATAATAAATATAGTATCAATCTCTTCGTCTTTAAGAGACCTACACGGTGATATGCATTGTTCCATGTTTCAACAGAAAATGGAGGAGTTATTTGGGTATATTTCCAAAAACAGCGGAAAATTCGCAAAATTCAACTACAGAAAATTTACACGTTCGCGATTCTGCTCTTATAAACGCAATGAATTATAATAAATATAGTATCAATCTCTTCGTCTTTAAGAGACCTACACGGTGATATGCATTGTTCCATGTTTCAACAGAAAATGGAGGAGTTATTTGGGTATATTTCCGAAAACAGCGGAAAATTCGCAAAATTCAACTACAGAAAATTTACACGTTCGCGATTCTGCTCTTATAAACATAATGAATTATAATAAATATAGTATCAATCTCTTCGTCTTTAAAAGACCTACACGGTGATATGCATTGTTCCATGTTTCAACAGAAAATGGAGGAGTTATTTGGGTATATTTCCGAAAACAGCGGAAAATTCGCAAAATTCAACTATAGAAAATTTACACGTTCGCTATTCTGCTCTTATAAACATAATGAATTATAAAAAATATAGTATCAAACTCTTCGTCTTTAAAAGACCTACACGGTGATATGCAATGTTCCATGTTTCAACAGAAAATGGAGGAGTTATTTGGGTATATTTCGGAAAACTGCGGAAAATTCGCAAAATTCAACTACAGAAAATTTACATGTTCGCGATTCTGCTCTTATAAACATAATGAATTATAATAAATATAGTATCAATCTCTTCGTCTTTAAAAGACCTACACGGTGATATGCATTGTTAAATGTTTCAACAGAAAATGGAGGAGTTATTTTGGTATATTTCCGAAAACAGCGGAAAATTCGCAAGATTCAACTACAGAAAATTTATATGTTCGCGGATCTGCTCTTATAAACAGAATAAATTATAAAAAATATAGTATCAAACTCTTCGTCTTTAAAAGACCTACACGGTGATATGCATTGTTCCATGTTTCAACAGAAAATGGAGGAGTTATTTTGGTATATTTCCGAAAACAGCGGAAAATTCGCAAAATTCAACTACAGAAAATTTACACTTTCGCGTTTCTGCTCTCATAAACATAATGAATTATAATAAATATAGTATCAATCTCTTCGTCTTTAAGAAACCTACACGGTGATATGCATTGTTCCATGTTTCAACAGAAAATGGAGGAGTTATTTGGGTATATTTCCAAAAACAGCGGAAAATCGAAAAATTAAAATAAAGAAAATTTACACGTTCGCGATTCTGCACTTATAAACATAATGAATGATAATAAATATAGTATCAATCTCTTCGTCTTTAAAAGACCTACACGGTGATATGCATTGTTCCATGTTTCAACAGAAAATGGAGGAGTTATTTGGGTATATTTCCGAAAACAGCGGAAAATTCGCAAAATTCAACTACAGAAAATTTACACTTTCGCGATTCTGCTCTTATAAACAGAATGAATTATAATAAATATAGTATCAATCTCTTCGTCTTTAAAAGACCTACACGGTGATATGCATTGTTCCATGTTTCAACAGAAAATGGAGGAGTTATTTGAGTATATTTCCGAAAACAGCGGAAAATTCGCAAAATTCAACTACAGAAAATTTACACGTTCGCGATTCTGCTCTTATAAATGTAATGAATTATAATAAATATAGTATCAATCACTTCGTCTTTAAAAGACCTACACGGTGATATGCATTGTTCCATGTTTCAACAGAAAATGGAGGAGTTATTTGGGTATATTTCCGAAAACAGCGGAAAATTCGCAAAATTCAACTACAGAAAATTTACACGTTCGCGATTCTGCTCTTATACACAGAATGAATTATAATAAATATAGTATCAATCTCTTCGTCTTTAAAAGACCTACACGGTGATATGCATTGTTCCATGTTTCAACAGAAAATGGAGGAGTTATTTGGGTATATTTCCGAAAACAGCGGAAAATTCGCAAAATTCAACTACAGAAAATTTACACGTTCGCGATTCTGCTCTTATAAATGTAATGAATTATAATAAATATAGTATCAATCTCTTCGTCTTTAAAAGACCTACACGGTGATATGCATTGTTCCATGTTTCAACAGAAAATGGAGGAGTTATTTGGGTATATTTCAGAAAACAGCGGAAAATTCGCAAAATTCAACTACAGAAAATTTACACGTTCGCGATTCTGCTCTTATAAACAGAATGAATTATAATAAATATAGTATCAATCTCTTCGTCTTTAAAAGACCTACACGGTGATATGCATTGTTCCATGTTTCAACAGAAAATGGAGGAGTTATTTTGACATATTTCCGAAAACAGCGGAAAATTCGCAAGATTCAACTACAGAAAATTTACATGTTCGCGATTCTGCTCTTATAAACATAATAAATTATAATAAATATAGTATCTCTTCGTCTTTCAGAGACCTACACGGTGATATGCATTGTTCCATGTTTCAACATTAAATTGAGGAGTTATTTGGGTATATTTCCGAAAACAGCGGAAAATTCGCAAAATTCAACTACAGAAAATTTACACTTTCGCGTTTCTGCTCTCATAAACAGAAAGAATTATAATAAATATAGTATCTCTTCGTCTTTAAGAGACCTACACGGTGATATGCATTGTTCCATGTTTCAACATTAAATTGAGGAGTTATTTGGGTATATTTCCAAAAACAGCGGAAAAATCGCAAAAATAAAATAAAGAAAATTTACACTTTCGCGTTTCTGCTCTTAAAAACATAATGAAATATAATAAATATAGTATCAATCTCTTCGACTTTAAAAGACCTACACGGTGATATGCATTGTTCCATGTTTCAACAGAAAATGGAGGAGTTATTTGGGTATATTTCCGAAAACAGCGGAAAATTCGCAAAATTCAACTACAGAAAATTTACACGTTCGCGATTCTGCTCTTATAAAGAGAATAAATTATAAAAAATATAGTATCAAATTCTTCGTCTTTAAAAGACCTACACGGTGATATGCATTGTTCCATGTTTCAACAGAAAATGGAGGAGTTATTTGGGTATATTTCCGAAAACAGCGGAAAATTCGCAAAATTCAACTACAGAAAATTTACACTTTCGCGATTCTGCTCTTATAAACATAATGAATTATAATAAATATAGTATCAATCTCTTCGTCTTTAAGAGACCTACACGGTGATATGCATTGTTCCATGTTTCAACAGAAAATGGAGGAGTTATTTGGGTATATTTCCGAAAACAGCGGAAAATTCGCAAAATTCAACTACAGAAAATTTACACTTTCGCGATTCTGCTCTTATAAACAGAATGAATTATAATAAATATAGTATCAATCTCTTCGTCTTTAAAAGACCTACACGGTGATATGCATTGTTCCATGTTTCAACAGAAAATGGAGGAGTTATTTGGGTATATTTCCGAAAACAGCGGAAAATTCGCAAAATTCAACTACAAACAACTATAGAAAATTTACACGTTCGCAATTCTGCTCTTATAAACATAATGAATTATAATAAATATAGTATCAATCTCTTTGTCTTTAAAAGACCTACACGGTGATATGCATTGTTCCATGTTTCAACAGAAAATGGAGGAGTTATTTGGGTATATTTCCGAAAACAGCGGAAAATTCGCAAAATTCAACTACAGAAAATTCACACGTTCGTGATTCTGCTCTTATAAACAGAATGAATTATAATAAATATAGTATCAATCTCTTCGTCTTTAAAAGACCTACACGGTGATATGCATTGTTCCATGTTTCAACAGAAAATGGAGGAGTTATTTTGACATATTTCCGAAAACAGCGGAAAATTCGCAAGATTCAACTACAGAAAATTTACATGTTCGCGATTCTGCTCTTATAAACATAATAAATTATAAAAAATATAGTATCAAACTCTTCGTCTTTAAAAGACCTACACGGTGATATGCATTGTTCCATGTTTCAACAGAAAATGGAGGAGTTATTTGGGTATATTTCCGAAAACAGCGGAAAATTCGCAAAATTCAACTACAGAAAATTTACACTTTCGCGATTCTGCTCTTATAAACAGAAAGAATTATAATAAATATAGTATCAATCTCTTCGTCTTTAAAAGACCTACACGGTGATATGCATTGTTCCATGTTTCAACAGAAAATGGAGGAGTTATTTGGGTATATTTCCAAAAACAGCGGAAAAATCGCAAAAATAAAATAAAGAAAATTTACACTTTCGCGTTTCTGCTCTTAAAAACATAATGAAATATAATAAATATAGTATCAATCTCTTCGACTTTAAAAGACCTACACGGTGATATGCATTGTTCCATGTTTCAACAGAAAATGGAGGAGTTATTTGGGTATATTTCCGAAAACAGCGGAAAATTCGCAAAATTCAACTACAGAAAATTTACACGTTCGCGATTCTGCACTTATAAAGAGAATAAATTATAAAAAATATAGTATCAAACACAAAAAAAAAAAAAAAAAAAAAAAAAAAAAAAAATAAAAAAAAAAAAAAAAAAAAAAAAAAAAAAAAAAAACAAAAAAAAAAAAAAAAAAAAAACTCTCGTCTTTAAAAGACCTACACGGTGATAGGCATTGTTCCATGTTTCAACAGAAAATGCAGGAGTTATTTGGTATATTTCCGAAAACAGCGGAAAATTCGCAAAATTCAACTACAGAAAATTTACACGTTCGCGATTCTGCTCTTATAAACATAATGAATTATAATAAATATAGTATCAATCTCTTCGTCTTTAAAAGACCTACACGGTGATATGCATTGTTCCATGTTTCAACAGAAAATGGAGGAGTTATTTGGGTATATTTCCGAAAACAGCGGAAAATTCGCAAAATTCAACTACAGAAAATTTACACGTTCGCGATTCTGCTCTTATAAACAGAATGAATTATAATAAATATAGTATCAATCTCTTCGTTTATTAAAGACCTACACGGTGATATGCATTGTTCCATGTTTCAACAGAAAATGGAGGAGTTATTTGGGTATATTTCCGAAAACAGCGGAAAATTCGCAAAATTCAACTACAGAAAATTTACACGTTCGCGATTCTGCTCTTATAAACGTAATGAATTATAATAAATATAGTATCAATCTCTTCGTCTTTAAGAGACCTACACGGTGATATGCATTGTTCCATGTTTCAACAAAAACTGGAGGAGTTATTTGGGTATATTTCCGAAAACAGCGGAAAATTCGCAAAATTCAACTACAGAAAATTTACACTTTCGCGATTCTGCTCTTATAAACAGAATGAATTATAATAAATATAGTATCAATCTCTTCGTCTTTAAAAGACCTACACGGTGATATGCATTGTTCCATGTTTCAACAGAAAATGGAGGAGTTATTTGGGTATATTTCCGAAAACAGCGGAAAATTCGCAAAATTCAACTACAGAAAATTTACACGTTCGCGATTCTGCTCTTATAAACATAATGAATTATAAAAAATATAGTATCAAACTCTTCGTCTTTAAAAGACCTACACGGTGATATGCATTGTTCCATGTTTCAACAGAAAATGGAGGAGTTATTTGGGTATATTTCCGAAAACAGCGGAGAATTCGCAAAATTCAACTACAGAAAATTTACATGTTCGCGATTCTGCTCTTATAAACATAATGAATTATAATAAATATAGTATCAAACTCTTCGTCTTTAAAAGACCTACACGGTGATATGCATTGTTCCATGTTTCAACAGAAAATGGAGGAGTTATTTGGGTATATTTCCGAAAACAGCGGAAAATTCGCAAAATTCAACTACAGAAAATTTACACTTTCGCGTTTCTGCTCTTATAAACATAATGAATTATAATAAATATAGTATCAATCTCTTCGTCTTTAAGAGACCTACACGGTGATATGCATTGTTCCAAGTTTCAACATTAAATTGAGGTGTTATTTGGGTATATTTCCAAAAACAGCGGAAAAATCGCAAAATTAAACTAAAGAAAATTTACACGTTCGCGATTCTGCTCTTATAAACATAATGAATTATAATAAATATAGTATCAATCTCTTCGTCTTTAAAAGACCTACACGGTGATATGCATTGTTCCATGTTTCAACAGAAAATGGAGGAGTTATTTGGGTATATTTCCGAAAACAGCGGAAAATTCGCAAAATTCAACTACAGAAAATTTACACGTTCGCGATTCTGCTCTTATAAACATAATGAATTATAATAAATATAGTATCAATCTCTTCGTCTTTAAAAGACCTACACGGTGATATGCATTGTTCCATGTTTCAACAGAAAATGGAGGAGTTATTTGGGTATATTTCCGAAAACAGCGGAAAATTCGCAAAATTCAACTACAGAAAATTTACACGTTCGCGATTCTGCTCTTATAAACATAATGAATTATAATAAATATAGTATCAATCTCTTCGTCTTTAAAAGACCTACACGGTGATATGCATTGTTCCATGTTTCAACAGAAAATGGAGGAGTTATTTGGGTATATTTCCGAAAACAGCGGAAAATTCGCAAAATTCAACTACAGAAAATTTACACGTTCGCGATTCTGCTCTTATAAATGTAATGAATTATAATAAATATAGTATCAATCACTTCGTCTTTAAAAGACCTACACGGTGATATGCATTGTTCCATGTTTCAACAGAAAATGGAGGAGTTATTTGGGTATATTTCCGAAAACAGCGGAAAATTCGCAAAATTCAACTACAGAAAATTTACACGTTCGCGATTCTGCTCTTATAAACATAATGAATTATAATAAATATAGTATCAATCTCTTCGTCTTTAAAAGACCTACACGGTGATATGCATTGTTCCATGTTTCAACAGAAAATGGAGGAGTTATTTGGGTATATTTCCGAAAACAGCGGAAAATTCGCAAAATTCAACTACAGAAAATTTACACGTTCGCGATTCTGCTCTTATAAACAGAATGAATTATAATAAATATAGTATCAATCTCTTCGTCTTTAAAAGACCTACACGGTGATATGCATTGTTCCATGTTTCAACAGAAAATGGAGAAGTTATTTGGGTATATTTCCGAAAACAGCGGAAAATTCGCAAAATTCAACTACAGAAAATTTACACGTTCGCGATTCTGCTCTTATAAACATAATGAATTATAAAAAATATAGTATCAAACTCTTCGTCTTTAAAAGACCTACACGGTGATATGCATTGTTCCATGTTTCAACAGAAAATGGAGGAGTTATTTGGGTATATTTCCGAAAACAGCGGAAAATTCGCAAAATTCAACTACAGAAAATTTACACGTTCGCGATTCTGCTCTTATAAACAGAATGAATTATAATAAATATAGTATCAATCTCTTCGTCTTTAAGAGACCTACACGGTGATATGCATTGTTCCATGTTTCAACAGAAAATGGAGGAGTTATTTGGGTATATTTCCGAAAACAGCGGAAAATTCGCAAAATTCAACTACAGAAAATTTACACTTTCGCGATTCTGCTCTTATAAACATAATGAATTATAATAAATATAGTATCAATCTCTTCGTCTTTAAAAGACCTACACGGTGATATGCATTGTTCCATGTTTCAACAGAAAATGGAGGAGTTATTTGGGTATATTTCCGAAAACAGCGGAAAATTCGCAAAATTCAACTACAGAAAATTTACACTTTCGCGATTCTGCTCTTATAAACATAATGAATTATAATAAATATAATATCAATCTCTTCGTCTTTAAAAGACCTACACGGTGATATGCATTGTTCCATGTTTCAACAGAAAATGGAGGAGTTATTTGGGTATATTTCCGAAAACAGCGGAAAATTCGCAAAATTCAACTACAGAAAATTTACACGTTCGCGATTCTGCTCTTATAAACGTAATGAATTATAATAAATATAGTATCAATCCCTTCGTCTTTAAAAGACCTACACGGTGATATGCATTGTTCCATGTTTCAACAGAAAATGGAGGAGTTATTTGGGTATATTTCCGAAAACAGCGGAAAATTCGCAAAATTCAACTACAGAAAATTTACACGTTCGCGATTCTGCTCTTATAAACATAATGAATTATAAAAATATAGTATCAATCTCTTCGTCTTTAAGTAACCTACACGGTGATATGCATTGTTCCATGTTTCAACAGAAAATGGAGGAGTTATTTGGGTATATTTCCGAAAACAGCGGAAAATTCGCAAAATTCAACTACAGAAGATTTACACGTTCGCGATTCTGCTCTTATAAACATAATGAATTATAATAAATATAGTATCAATCTCTTCGTCTTTAAAAGACCTACACGGTGATATGCATTGTTAAATGTTTCAACAGAAAATGGAGGAGTTATTTTGGTATATTTCCGAAAACAGCGGAAAATTCGCAAGATTCAACTACAGAAAATTTATATGTTCGCTGATCTGCTCTTATAAACAGAATAAATTATAAAAAATATAGTATCAAACTCTTCGTCTTTAAAAGACCTACACGGTGATATGCATTGTTCCATGTTTCAACAGAAAATGGAGGAGTTATTTGGGTATATTTCCGAAAACAGCGGAAAATTCGCAAAATTCAACTACAGAAAAATTACACGTTCGCGATTCTGCTCTTATAAACAGAATAAATTATAAAAAATATAGTATCAAACTCTTCGTCTTTAAAAGACCTACACGGTGATATGCATTGTTCCATGTTTCAACAGAAAATGGAGGAGTTATTTGGGTATATTTCCGAAAACAGCGGAAAATTCGCAAAATTCAACTACAGAAAATTTACACTTTCGCGATTCTGCTCTTATAAACAGAATGAATTATAATAAATATAGTATCAATCTCTTCGTCTTTAATTGACCTACACGGTGATATGCATTGTTCCACGTTTCAACAGAAAATGGAGGAGTTATTTGGGTATATTTCCGAAAACAGCGGAAAAATTCGCAAAATTCAACTACAGAAAATTTACACGTTCGCGATTCTGCTCTTATAAACATAATGAATTATAATAAATATATTATCAATCTCTTCGTCTTTAAGAGACCTACACGGTGATATGCATTGTTCCATGTTTCAACAGAAAATACAGGAGTTATTTGGGTATATTTCCGAAAACAGCGGAAAATTCGCAAAATTCAACTACAGAAAATTTACACGTTCGCGATTCTGCTCTTATAAACATAATGAATTATAATAAATATAGTATCAATCTCTTCGTCTTTAAGAAACCTACACGGTGATATGCATTGTTCCATGTTTCAACAGAAAATGGAGGAGTTATTTGGGTATATTTCCGAAAACAGCGGAAAATTCGCAAAATTCAACTACAGAAATTTTACACGTTCGCGATTCTGCTCTTATAAATGTAATGAATTATAATAAATATAGTATCAATCTCTTCGTCTTTAAAAGACCTACACGGTGATATGCATTGTTCCATGTTTCAACAGAAAATGGAGGAGTTATTTGGGTATATTTCCGAAAACAGCGGAAAATTCGCAAAATTCAACTACAAACAACTATAGAAAATTTACACGTTCGCGATTCTGCTCTTATAAACATAATGAATTATAATAAATATAGTATCAATCTCTTTGTCTTTAAAAGACCTACACGGTGATATGCATTGTTCCATGTTTCAACAGAAAATGGAGGAGTTATTTGGGTATATTTCCGAAAACAGCGGAAAATTCGCAAAATTCAACTACAGAAAATTTACACGTTCGCGATTCTGCTCTTATAAACAGAATGAATTATAATAAATATAGTATCAATCTTTCGTCTTTAAAAGACCTACACGGTGATATGCATTGTTCCATGTTTCAACAGAAAATGGAGGAGTTATTTGAGTATATTTCCGAAAACAGCGGAAAATTCGCAAAATTCAACTACAGAAAATTTACATGTTCGCGATTCTGCTCTTATAAACATAATAAATTATAAAAAATATAGTATCAAACTCTTCGTCTTTAAAAGACCTACACGGTGATATGCAATGTTCCATGTTTCAACAGAAAATGGAGGAGTTATTTAGGTATATTTCCGAAAACAGCGGAAAATTCGCAAAATTCAACTACAGAAAATTGACACGTTCGCGATTCTGCTCTTATAAACATAATGAATTATAATAAATATAGTATCTCTTCGTCTTTAAGAGACCTACACGGTGATATGCATTGTTCCATGTTTCAACAGAAAATGGAGGAGTTATTTGGGTATATTTCCGAAAACAGCGGAAAATTCGCAAAATTCAACTACAGAAAATTTACACTTTCGCGTTTCTGCTCTTAAAAACATAATGAAATATAATAAATATAGTATCAATCTCTTTGTCTTTAAAAGACCTACACGGTGATATGCATTGTTCCATGTTTCAACAGAAAATGGAGGAGTTATTTGGGTATATTTCCGAAAACAGCGGAAAATTCGCAAAATTCAACTACAGAAAATTTACACGTTCGCGATTCTGCTCTTATAAAGAGAATAAATTATAAAAAATATAGTATCAATCTCTTCGTCTTTAAGAGACCTACACGGTGATATGCATTGTTCCATGTTTCAACAGAAAATGGAGGAGTTATTTGGTATATTTCCGAAAACAGCGGAAAATTCGCAAAATTCAACTACAGAAAATTTACACGTTCGCGATTCTGCTCTTATAAACATAATGAATTATAATAAATATAGTATCAATCTCTTCGTCTTTAAAAGACCTACACGGTGATATGCATTGTTCCATGTTTCAACAGAAAATGGAGGAGTTATTTGGGTATATTTCCGAAAACAGCGGAAAATTCGCAAAATTCAACTACAGAAAATTTACACGTTCGCGATTCTGCTCTTATAAACATAATGAATTATAATAAATATAGTATCAATCTCTTCGTCTTTAAAAGACCTACACGGTGATATGCATTGTTCCATGTTTCAACAGAAAATGGAGGAGTTATTTGGGTATATTTCCGAAAACAGCGGAAAATTCGCAAAATTCAACTACAGAAAATTTACACGTTCGCGATTCTGCTCTTATAAACATAATGAATTATAATAAATATAGTATCAATCTCTTCGTCTTTAAAAGACCTACACGGTGATATGCATTGTTCCATGTTTCAACAGAAAATGGAGGAGTTATTTGGGTATATTTCCGAAAACAGCGGAAAATTCGCAAAATTCAACTACAGAAAATTTACACGTTCGCGATTCTGCTCTTATAAACAGAATGAATTATAATAAATATAGTATCAATCTCTTCGTCTTTAAAAGACCTACACGGTGATATGCATTGTTCCATGTTTCAACAGAAAATGGAGGAGTTATTTGGGTATATTTCCGAAAACAGCGGAAAATTCGCAAAATTCAACTACAGAAAATTTACACGTTCGCGATTCTGCTCTTATAAACATAATGAATTATAATAAATATAGTATCAATCTCTTCGTCTTTAAAAGACCTACACGGTGATATGCATTGTTCCATGTTTCAACAGAAAATATAGGAGTTATTTGGGTATATTTCCGAAAACAGCGGAAAATTCGCAAAATTCAACTACAGAAAATTTACACTTTCGCGTTTCTGCTCTCATAAACAGAAAGAATTATAATAAATATAGTATCAATCTCTTCGTCTTTAAAAGACCTACACGGTGATATGCATTGTTCCATGTTTCAACAGAAAATGGAGGAGTTATTTGGGTATATTTCCGAAAACAGCGGAAAAATCGCAAAAATAAAATAAAGAAAATTTACACTTTCGCGTTTCTGCTCTTAAAAACATAATGAATTATAATAAATATAGTATCAATCTCTTCGTCTTTAAAAGACCTACACGGTGATATGCATTGTTCCATGTTTCAACAGAAAATGGAGGAGTTATTTGGGTATATTTCCGAAAACAGCGGAAAATTCGCAAAATTCAACTACAGAAAATTTACACGTTCGCGATTCTGCTCTTATAAAGAGAATAAATTATAAAAAATATAGTATCAAACTCTTCGTCTTTAAAAGACCTACACGGTGATATGCATTGTTCCATGTTTCAACAGAAAATGGAGGAGTTATTTGGGTATATTTCCGAAAACAGCGGAAAATTCGCAAAATTCAACTACAGAAAATTTACATGTTCGCGATTCTGCTCTTATAAACATAATGAATTATAATAAATATAGTATCAATCTCTTCGTCTTTAAAAGACCTACACGGTGATATGCATTGTTCCATGTTTCAACAGAAAATGGAGGAGTTATTTGGGTATATTTCCGAAAACAGCGGAAAATTCGCAAAATTCAACTACAGAAAATTTACACGTTCGCGATTCTGCTCTTATAAACATAATGAATTATAATAAATATAGTATCAATCTCTTCGTCTTTAAAAGACCTACACGGTGATATGCATTGTTCCATGTTTCAACAGAAAATGGAGGAGTTATTTGGGTATATTTCCAAAAACAGCGGAAAATTCGCAAAATTCAACTACAGAAAATTTACACGTTCGCGATTCTGCTCTTATAAACAGAATGAATTATAATAAATATAGTATCAATCCTTTCGTCTTTAAAAGACCTACACGGTGATATGCATTGTTCCATGTTTCAACAGAAAATGGAGGAGTTATTTGGGTATATTTCCGAAAACAGCGGAAAATTCGCAAATATCAACTACAGAAAATTTACACGTTCGCGATTCTGCTCTTATAAACATAATGAATTATAATAAACATAGTATCAATCTCTTCGTCTTTAAAAGACCTACACGGTGATATGCATTGTTCCATGTTTCAACAGAAAATGGAGGAGTTATTTGGGTATATTTCCGAAAACAGCGGAAAATTCGCAAAATTCAACTACAGAAAATTTACACGTTCGCGATTCTGCTCTTATAAACATAATGAATTATAATAAATATAGTATCAATCTCTTCGTCTTTAAAAGACCTACACGGTGATATGCATTGTTCCATGTTTCAACAGAAAATGGAGGAGTTATTTGGGTATATTTCCGAAAACAGCGGAAAATTCGCAAAATTCAACTACAGAAAATTTACACGTTCGCGATTCTGCTCTTATAAACAGAATAAATTATAAAAAATATAGTATCAAACTCTTCGTCTTTAAAAGACCTACACGGTGATATGCATTGTTCCATGTTTCAACAGAAAATGGAGGAGTTATTTGGGTATATTTCCGAAAACAGCGGAAAATTCGCAAAATTCAACTACAGAAAATTTACATGTTCGCGATTCTGCTCTTATAAACATAATGAATTATAATAAATATAGTATCAATCTCTTCGTCTTTAAAAGACCTACACGGTAATATGCATTGTTCCATGTTTCAACAGAAAATGGAGGAGTTATTTGGGTATATTTCCGAAAACAGCGGAAAATTCGCAAAATTCAACTACAGAAAATTTACACGTTCGCGATTCTGCACTTATAAACATAATGAATGATAATAAATATAGTATCAATCTCTTCGTCTTTAAAAGACCTACACGGTGATATGCATTGTTCCATGTTTCAACAGAAAATGGAGGAGTTATTTGGGTATATTTCCGAAAACAGCGGAAAATTCGCAAAATTCAACTACAGAAAATTTACACGTTCGCGATTCTGCTCTTATAAACATAATGAATTATAATAAATATAGTATCAATCTCTTCGTCTTTAAAAGACCTACACGGTGATATGCATTGTTCCATGTTTCAACAGAAAATGGAGGAGTTATTTGGGTATATTTCCGAAAACAGCGGAAAATTCGCAAAATTCAACTACAGAAAATTTACACTTTCGCGATTCTGCTCTTATAAAGAGAATGAATTATAATAAATATAGTATCAATCTCTTCGTCTTTAAGAGACCTACACGGTGATATGCATTGTTCCATGTTTCAACAGAAAATGGAGGAGTTATTTGGGTATATTTCCGAAAACAGCGGAAAATTCGCAAAATTCAACTACAGAAAATTTACACTTTCGCGATTCTGCTCTTATAAAGAGAATGAATTATAATAAATATAGTATCAATCTCTTCGTCTTTAAGAGACCTACACGGTGATATGCATTGTTCCATGTTTCAACAGAAAATGGAGGAGTTATTTGGGTATATTTCCGAAAACAGCGGAAAATTCGCAAAATTCAACTACAGAAAATTTATACCTTCGCGATTCTGCTCTTATAAACAGAATGAATTATAATAAATATAGTATCAATCTCTTCGTCTTTAAAAGACCTACACGGTGATATGCATTGTTCCATGTTTCAACAGAAAATGGAGGAGTTATTTGGGTATATTTCCGAAAACAGCGGAAAATTCGCAAAATTCAACTACAGAAAATTTACACGTTCGCGATTCTGCTCTTATAAACAGAATGAATTATAATAAATATAGTATCAATCTCTTCGTCTTTAAAAGACCTACACGGTGATATGCATTGTTCCATGTTTCAACAGAAAATGGAGGAGTTATTTGGTATATTTCCGAAAACAGCGGAAAATTCGCAAATATCAACTACAGAAAATTTACACGTTCGCGATTCTGCTCTTATAAACATAATGAATTATAATAAATATAGTATCAAACTCTTCGTCTTTAAAAGACCTACACGGTGATATGCAATGTTCCAAGTTTCAACATTAAATGGAGGAGTTATTTGGGTATATTTCCGAAAACAGCGGAAAATTCGCAAAATTCAACTACAGAAAATTTACACTTTCGCGTTTCTGCTCTTATAAACAGAATGAATTATAATAAATATAGTATCTCTTCGTCTTTAAGAGACCTACACGGTGATATGCATTGTTCCACGTTTCAACAGAAAATGGAGGAGTTATTTGGGTATATTTCAAAAACAGCGGAAAAATCGCAAATTTAAAATAAAGAAAATTTACACTTTCGCGTTTCTGCTCTTAAAAACATAATGAAATATAATAAATATAGTATCAATCTCTTCGTTTTTTAAAGACCTACACGGTGATATGCATTGTTCCATGTTTCAACAGAAAATGGAGGAGTTATTTGGGTATATTTCCGAAAACAGCGGAAAATTCGCAAAATTCAACTACAGAAAATTTACACGTTCGCGATTCTGCTCTTATAAACATAATGAATTATAATAAATATAGTATCAATCTCTTCGTTTTTTAAAGACCTACACGGTGATATGCATTGTTCCATGTTTCAACAGAAAATGGAGGAGTTATTTGGGTATATTTCCGAAAACAGCGGAAAATTCGCAAAATTCAACTACAGAAAATTTACACGTTCGCGATTCTGCTCTTATAAACATAATGAATTATAATAAATATATTATCAATCTCTTCGTCTTTAAAAGACCTACACGGTGATATGCATTGTTCCATGTTTCAACAGAAAATGGAGGAGTTATTTGGGTATATTTCCGAAAACAGCGGAAAATTCGCAAAATTCAACTACAGAAAATTTACACGTTCGCGATTCTGCTCTTATAAACATAATGAATTATATAAAATATAGTATCAAACACTTCGTCTTTAAAAGACCTACACGGTGATATGCATTGTTCCATGTTTCAACAGAAAATGGAGGAGTTATTTGGGTATATTTCCGAAAACAGCGGAAAATTCGCAAAATTCAACTACAGAAAATTTACATGTTCGCGATTCTGCTCTTATAAACATAATGAATTATAATAAATATAGTATCAATCTCTTCGTCTTTAAAAGACCTACACGGTGATATGCATTGTTCCATGTTTCAACAGAAAATGGAGGAGTTATTTGGGTATATTTCCGAAAACAGCGGAAAATTCGCAAAATTCAACTACAGAAAATTTATATGTTCGCGGATCTGCTCTTATAAACAGAATAAATTATAAAAAATATAGTATCAAACTCTTCGTCTTTAAAAGACCTACACGGTGATATGCATTGTTCCATGTTTCAACAGAAAATGGAGGAGTTATTTGTTATATTTCCGAAAACAGCGGAAAATTCGCAAAATTCAACTACAGAAAATTTACACGTTCGCGATTCTGCTCTTATAAACAGAATAAATTATAAAAAATATAGTATCAAACTCTTCGTCTTTAAAAGACCTACACGGTGATATGCATTGTTCCATGTTTCAACAGAAAATGGAGGAGTTATTTGGGTATATTTCCGAAAACAGCGGAAAATTCGCAAAATTCAACTACAGAAAATTTACACTTTCGCGATTCTGCTCTTATAAACATAATGAATTATAATAAATATAGTATCAATCTCTTCGTCTTTAAAAGACCTACACGGTGATATGCATTGTTCCATGTTTCAACATTAAATTGAGGTATTATTTGGGTATATTTCCAAAAACAGCGGAAAAATCGCAAAATTAAAATAAAGAAAATTTACACGTTCGCGATTCTGCTCTTATAAACATAATGAATTATAATAAATATAGTATCAATCTCTTCGTCTTTAAGAGACCTACACGGTGATATGCATTGTTCCATGTTTCAACAGAAAATTTAGGAGTTATTTGGGTATATTTCCGAAAACAGCGGAAAATTCGCAAAATTCAACTACAGAAAATTTACACGTTCGCGATTCTGCTCTTATAAACATAATGAATTATAATAAATATAGTATCAATCTCTTCGTCTTTAAGAGACCTACACGGTGATATGCATTGTTCCATGTTTCAACAGAAAATGGAGGAGTTATTTGGGTATATTTCCGAAAACAGCGGAAAATTCGCAAAATTCAACTACAGAAAATTTACACGTTCGCGATTCTGCTCTTATAAACAGAATGAATTATAATAAATATAGTATCAATCTCTTCGTCTTTAAAAGACCTACACGGTGATATGCATTGTTCCATGTTTCAACAGAAAATGGAGGAGTTATTTGGGTATATTTCCGAAAACAGCGGAAAATTCGCAAAATTCAACTACAGAAAATTTACACGTTCGCGATTCTGCTCTTATAAACAGAATAAATTATATAAAATATAGTATCAAACTCTTCGTCTTTAAAAGACCTACACGGTGATATGCATTGTTCCATGTTTCAACAGAAAATGGAGGAGTTATTTGGGTATATTTCCGAAAACAGCGGAAAATTCGCAAAATTGAACTACAGAAAATTGACACTTTCGCGTTTCTGCTCTTATAAACAGAATGAATTATAATAAATATAGTATCAATCACTTCGTCTTTAAAGACCTACACGGTTATATGCATTGTTCCATGTTTCAACAGAAAATGGAGGAGTTATTTGGGTATATTTCCGAAAACAGCGGAAAATTCGCAACATTCAACTACAAACAACTATAGAAAATTTACACGTTCGCAATTCTGCTCTTAAAAACATAATGAAATATAATAAATATAGTATCAATCTCTTCGACTTTAAAAGACCTACACGGTGATATGCATTGTTCCATGTTTCAACAGAAAATGGAGGAGTTATTTGGGTATATTTCCGAAAACAGCGGAAAATTCGCAAAATTCAACTACAGAAAATTTACACGTTCGCGATTCTGCTCTTATAAAGAGAATAAATTATAAAAAATATAGTATCAAACACTTCGTCTTTAAAAGACCTACACGGTGATATGCATTGTTCCATGTTTCAACAGAAAATGGAGGAGTTATTTAGGTATATTTCCGAAAACAGCGGAAAATTCGCAAAATTCAACTACAGAAAATTTACACTTTCGCGATTCTGCTCTTATAAACAGAATGAATTATAATAAATATAGTATCAATCTCTTCGTCTTTAAGAGACCTACACGGTGATATGCATTGTTCCATGTTTCAACAGAAAATGGAGGAGTTATTTGGGTATATTTCCGAAAACAGCGGAAAATTCGCAAAATTCAACTACAGAAAATTTACACGTTCGCGATTCTGCTCTTATAAACATAATGAATTATAATAAATATAGTATCAATCTCTTCGTTTTTAAAGACCTACACGGTGATATGCATTGTTCCATGTTTCAACAGAAAATGGAGGAGTTATTTGGGTATATTTCCGAAAACAGCGGAAAATTCGCAAAATTCAACTACAGAAAATTTACACGTTCGCGATTCTGCTCTTATAAACATAATGAATTATAATAAATATAGTATCAATCTCTTCGTCTTTAAAAGACCTACACGGTGATATGCATTGTTCCATGTTTCAACAGAAAATGGAGGAGTTATTTGGGTATATTTCCGAAAACAGCGGAAAATTCGCAAAATTCAACTACAGAAAATTTACACGTTCGCGATTCTGCTCTTATAAACATAATGAATTATAATAAATATAGTATCAATCTCTTCGTCTTTAAAAGACCTACACGGTGATATGCATTGTTCCATGTGTCAACAGAAAATGGAGGAGTTATTTGGGTATATTTCCGAAAACAGCGGAAAATTCGCAAAATTCAACTACAGAAAATTTACACGTTCGCGATTCTGCTCTTATAAACATAATGAATTATAATAAATATATTATCAATTTCTTTGTCTTTAAAAGACCTACACGGTGATATGCATTGTTCCATGTTTCAACAGAAAATGGAGGAGTTATTTGAGTATATTTCCGAAAACAGCGGAAAATTCGCAAAATTCAACTACAGAAAATTTACACGTTCGCGATTCTGCTCTTATAAACAGAATGAATTATAATAAATATAGTATCAATCTCTTCGTCTTTAAAAGACCTACACGGTGATATGCATTGTTCCATGTTTCAACAGAAAATGGAGGAGTTATTTAGGTATATTTCCGAAAACAGCGGAAAATTCGCAAAATTCAACTACAGAAAATTTACACTTTCGCGATTCTGCTCTTATAAACAGAATGAATTATAATAAATATAGAGTATCTCTTCGTCTTTAAGAGACCTACACGGTGATATGCATTGTTCCATGTTTCAACATTAAATTGAGGAGTTATTTGGGTATATTTCCGAAAACAGCGGAAAATTCGCAAAATTCAACTACAGAAAATTTACACTTTTGCGATTCTGCTCTTATAAACAGAATGAATTATAATAAATATAGTATCAATCTCTTCGTCTTTAAGAGACCTACACGGTGATATGCATTGTTCCATGTTTCAACAGAAAATGGAGGAGTTATTTGGGTATATTTCCGAAAACAGCGGAAAATTCGCAAAATTCAACTACAGAAAATTTACACGTTCGCGATTCTTCTCTTATAAACAGAATAAATTATAAAAAATATAGTATCAAACTCTTCGTCTTTAAAAGACCTACACGGTGATATGCATTGTTCCATGTTTCAACAGAAAATGGAGGAGTTATTTGGGTATATTTCCGAAAACAGCGGAAAATTCGCAAAATTCAACTACAGAAAATTTACACGTTCGCGATTCTGCTCTTATAAACAGAATAAATTATAAAAAATATAGTATCAAACTCTTCGTCTTTAAAAGACCTACACGGTGATATGCATTGTTCCATGTTTCAACAGAAAATGGAGGAGTTATTTAGGTATATTTCCGAAAACAGCGGAAAATTCGCAAAATTCAACTACAGAAAATTTACACTTTCGCGATTCTGCTCTTATAAACAGAATGAATTATAATAAATATAGTATCTCTTCGTCTTTAAGAGACCTACACGGTGATATGCATTGTTCTATGTTTCAACAGAAAATGGAGGAGTTATTTGGGTATATTTCCGAAAACAGCGGAAAAATCGCAAAAATAAAATAAAGAAAATTTACACGTTCGCGATTCTGCTCTTATAAACAGAATGAATTATAATAAATATAGTATCAATCTCTTCGTCTTTAAGAGACCTACACGGTGATATGCATTGTTCCATGTTTCAACAGAAAATGGAGGAGTTATTTAGGTATATTTCCGAAAACAGCGGAAAATTCGCAAAATTCAACTACAGAAAATTTACACTTTCGCGATTCTGCTCTTATAAACATAATGAATTATAATAAATATAGTATCAATCTCTTCGTCTTTATGAAACCTACACGGTGATATGCATTGTTCCATGTTTCAACATTAAATTGAGGTGTTATTTGGGTATATTTCCAAAAACAGCGGAAAAATCGCAAAATTAAAATAAAGAAAATTTACACGTTCGCGATTCTGCTCTTATAAACATAATGAATTATAATAAATATAGTATCAATCTCTTCGTCTTTAAAAGACCTACACGGTGATATGCATTGTTCCATGTTTCAACAGAAAATGGAGGAGTTATTTGGGTATATTTCCGAAAACAGCGGAAAATTCGCAAAATTCAACTACAGAAAATTTACACGTTCGCGATTCTGCTCTTATAAACATAATGAATTATAATAAATATATTATCAATCTCTCTGTCTTTAAAAGACCTACACGGTGATATGCATTGTTCCATGTTTCAACAGAAAATGGAGGAGTTATTTTGATATATTTCCGAAAACAGCGGAAAATTCGCAAAATTCAACTACAGAAAATTT
>JAGEOH010000763.1:0-22500 GCA_032207245.1 Pardosa pseudoannulata | reverse complement strand
GAGTGCGGGTCACGTACTAGTGCGGGTTAGTGTAACAACATGGTTTGTTTGTGGGTACAAAAATAACGATATATACAGGAAAACAAAGCCGAATGCTCTTGTCAACTACATAGATTCTGGAAATATTTAGACAAATAAAAACTAGATTTTACATGAGTCAATGAGGAACCACAAAACGAGAAGGTTGATTAAAAAAATTCAATTTAGATTTAAAATTAACTTTTTATTTATCCTTGCGAAAATGATATTATATATATATATATATATATATATATATATATATATATATATATATATAAATATATGTATATATATATATATATATATATACATGATATATATATGTATATATATATATATATATATGTATATATATGTATATATATACATTTATATATATATATATATATATATATATATATATATATATATACATGTATGTATATTTATATATATATTTGTATTTATATATATATATATTTGTTTATTTGTCTATTTATGTAAATATTAGTTTTTATTTAGACAAATAAAAACTAGTTTTTACATTATTAGTTTTATGATTGCTCTTTTCATTTTTTATAATGTAAAAATATTTCTATATAACATAATTCGAAAAAATTAAAACTACATACTACTATTTCTATTTGATTTTTCATATTTACGATACTATTATAAATTTATCCACTGAAAAAATATTTTTTTTGTTTACAAAAATCTTATGGTTGTTATTTATATATTTTTTATATATTTCAATATAAAATACGAAAAGTTGGTTAAAAATTTAAATAGTTTTCAATCTATTGAGATTTAACTGCATAACTAAATTTACGAGCAAAACGCCCGCTCCCGGTACAATTCCGCTGCGAAATGTACCCGCACACAACGTGTTAAGAAAGCAACCGTTAATAATTTTATCTGTATTCAGACAGATGATCTCTGCTTAGTATATTAGCAGAGATCAAATTTTGGTGTGTCAAAGATTATATTTACTGTATATGCAATAAATGCGAGAGGAATAATATAAAAAAGAATGTGTTATTTATAATTCCGGTTGAGAACAAGTGTCTATATTACGTATAGTCTTCAGATTGCGTGTTGGTTTTTACATAAAATTAACCTCATTCTCTCATGTTCCACGTTTCTGCAGCAGACGCATGACACGCATTTTAACACTTTATGGATTGTTAAAGTTTAACCACACACTCGTGGACCTTGGTTTGATTTCGAAAATCTCTCGCTGCCGTGATTTACGCGAATGTCATTACAACACTTATTGATTAGGAGATAGAATTAAGGATTTTGACCTTTTGAAGTAGTTAATACATCTATGCAGGTCAATGTAGTTTCGATTCTGTTAGTAGGTTTGATTTAGTTTGGAGTACCACGGTCTATTCTATTTTTATTTATTTATTTATTTATTTTTTAATTTTTGTTATAAGAGGGTTAAGGAGACCTGGATCTGTTACTTAAAGAAGCTTCCGAACGGGTATGCCGCAAGTGGGATTGAAGCCCATGAACTCCAGTACCGATGAGTTACGTTTTGGCCATTAGCTCATTGTTAGGCTTACTTAGTAAAATTTTTTTTCAAAAAAGATTTAAAAAAATTCAAAATTCTTATAAATGTAGGAATGTAGGTATGTATGGCGCAGTGGTTAGCGTTTCTGGGTGACAGCAGTATCAGACGCTCGGAACACCTCTCTGTATAAGCATAGAACGTGCAGAATAAATTTGTTGGTATGGATGTCTGAACTGAAAAGTAGGTAAATGAGAAAGAGGAACGAAATCAAGAGAAAATAAATTCGCATTCCTTAAAATTATCAAAATTATTCGGATAGGATTTGCGGAACGCCCTATGCCCGATATAGCAGGAAATCCATCTCGAATTACAGAAACCAAAGGCAGGAGTGCTTAAAAGATTACTTATTATAAGGAATCTGAACAACAAAACTTACTTAGGTACAATATAAAAATCAAAGGCAACTTAGACATCACCAGGGGCGCGAGAACAAACTGGACTGTTTGTGTAAATTTGACTTACTAACAAATATGTTGTATGACACTCCATGTTTCTTTACTGAATATTTCGTATCTCCCCCCCCTCTCAAATTTGGCCGAACAATTGCTGAATAGTTAGGGTGCTGATCTTCGGAACCGGAGTTTGTGGGTTCGAATCCCGTTGTGGCATAGATGTTCGTAGCCATTCGGAATAGGCTTTAAACAGCAAGTCCCGGTCTCATTAGCCCTTATGAGCAAACCAGTATCTGCTACTTAAAGAAGATTCCGAACGGGTATGCCGTAAATGGGATTAAAGCCCATGAACGCCAGTACCGATGAGTTACTCTTTGTCCATTAGCTCATCGTTAGGCTCTCAGTAAATAAAAAAAATTAAAAAGGATAAAAAAAAATTAATCCTTTGGACCGTAGCGCTCCGTATTGTTTGGACCGTATTATTTAGTACTTTTTTGGACTCCGTATTTTTTGGACCGTTCTCGCTATTTTTTGGACCCTAGCGTTCCAAACCAAACCAAATAATAAAATGATGAAAAAATACGTGCTTCTCATAAACTCAAATATAAAGATATCTAACATTTCAAGCAATATTTCGCAGATAAAAATGTAAAGAAATATCACAATTATTTTTAAAAGTATATTAGTATTATATGTTAGTATTTAAAACTGAACAAAACACTGCTTTTTTAGCAATATTTGGATGTTCGTAATCGGCTTTAAACAGTAGGTGCCGGTCTCATAAGCGCTTGTGTTGCAAAAGTAGACCGTAGCTTTTCAAACCAAACCCTCTCAAATTTGAGCGATCCCATAGCAACAGTCATTCTCTAGTACCAACGGACTCCGAGATGATTTCTCAGCGAAATACTGTTGGTCAGGGTTTTCCTATTTTCGACCTTCCCTGCAATTTCTATTAGCGCCAATTAGGGCTTGATCATTTCTAGGCAGGGTGATCTTGGGATGTGTCGCCTAGCCTTGTACGGCTTATTTTATTCTTTTTTCGTAGTAGGGTACGTCGAACAATAGCCGAAAGAGCTGCTGTTCGGTACCGGTGTTCGCGGATTAGAATCCTACTGATGGCATGGGTGTTCGTAGACGTTCGGAATTGGCTTTAAGCAGTTGATCCCGGTCTCATTAGCTCTCGTGAGAAAAACAGTAGACCGTAGCGCTTTAAACCAAATCAACCAAATCGGAGTAGCGTTCCTTCTCTAATTTTTTATTAGGATTCCTTTATTGTCAGTTTGTCCTTGTGATGGAAAAAAGTAGACCGTAGCGCTCCAAACCAAAACAGACCAAACCTGTATTGCCAGATTTCGGGGAGGTAAAGCTGGATCACAATGCTGTTGCCTTTTTTTTTTTTTTTTCATGAAAAGAAACTTAGCCAATGAATCCTATTGTCTCACTGATTTTTTAAGGTAAGGATCATTTTAAGAACAATTTAATATGGCCCAGGATTGAATTTTCTGGTTAGTTTGCTTTCTTAAACTAGACTATCATTTGAGATCTTATTTATTAAAAATTCATCGATAAAACAATTCATCGATAAAGGTACCTAACCAGGCTTGATGATTTGGTTAGATACCTTTAACAGGGCGGTCAGTGTACAGAGCTAAGATCCCAGGTAATCGGTTCGAGCTTGGCAACCTCTCCCTGTACAACAACAGGAGGTGAGGATTCACTCTGTGCGGGAGTGTCCACTCCTGACATTCATTCATTCCTTCCTTGGCAGGAATGGCTGCAGCAGAATCTGAACCCTAGTTATAATTAAGTAGTTTTAGTTTTGCTATCACTATATTGAGCAGTTGCCGAAAACCCCTTCCTTCACATGAATGAGTGTTCATTCTGTGGCACTCACCCGTCGATGAGGTCGATGGGCTTTCCTTGTCCTCCGTAACCGCACCAGTTTCCGTACGGTATGTAATCGCTTGGATCAAGGCCGGTCGCCAGGTCAAACATGTCTGCAAGATCCAAAAGATCCCGCCGGATCCTCCTGCCTGTGGAGAAACAACGAGAAGAATCAGAGAGATAATCTTTGTATCACAAAGGAACTCGCACGTCAGATGCGATAGAACTAAAGAGGTGAAAACAAATATATTTACCCATTAATGCTCAAAATATTTCAGCCGGGTAAATATGCTGAATATCTTAAATCAAGTTATTACGGACTGCAAAGGGTGGAACAGATATAAAATTTGAACAACTTTGAATATTACAGACTATCCTCATAGATAATCAGCTATTATTTTAAACATTATTTAGTGACATTCATGACAAAGCTTCGTGATAAAAGGTTTATGTATTAAAATCAGTATGTGAATTTTCTAATAGATAAAGCTATTCGTCATGATTTCAATCGATTCCTCTTCCGAAAAAGTAAAGTAAATTTAGGTGCAAGGCTCATTAAATCCTAAACTGTCGAACCAAGTGACAAAATCATGAACAATAGCAGATACTCGAAACTTTGGTAGATTATATTTAGGACTGTCAGCTATCTCAGGTGAAAAGGAAAACTCGTTCCGGGAAAATATAAAATTCCTGCAAATTATTTTAGCCGTCCCCAAAAAGGATTGGTTGGTTGGGAGCGCTACGGTCTACTGCTTTGCACACGAGGGCTAATGAGACCGGGACCTACAGTTTAAAGCCGATTCCGAACGGCTACAAATATCCATGCCAGCAACGGGATTCGAACCCACGAACTCCGGTTCCGAAGAGCAGCGATCTACCATTCGGCCATCGTTCGGCCCCCAAAAAGGAAGATTAGGTATTAATAGGTTAATAGCGTTTCTCATGATATCACATGCATTGAAATTTCAATAATTCATTATCCATATTATTCGCTTCCCATATTCTTTCTTCGATTCATTTGGTTCTGAATTTATCCCCATAGAATAAATCTTATTTTGCTGGCATTCTTCATTTTCACGCATTCTTCATTTGACTCATTTGGTCCCCAAATTCATACCCATAGAACCAATGTTATTCTAACCCGCATTTGTCGTTTCAGGAATCTTCGGTTTCCTTTATATATCATGACCAAATTTTGGTCCGTTACTTTGTTTTCTCGGAAGTATCATTTTTGTGGAATTTAGAGCTAGGAAAATGAGTTTTTGTGTTTATAAGAATGTTTCGTGGCCGTATGAATAGCAAAGAGATTTCTGGATCATCAGGGAAGGGAGGGGGGTTAACAGTTGATTAGTAAGTTAATAAATAGTGGGGATTTTATACGCAGATCACAAACAGGATTAAAAGTAAGGTGAAAGATGAAAACGAACCTGAATCAGTACTGAGACTTTTTGAATATCAAGGCTAAAGTCCTTTATATGCGGCATTTGTCATTTATTTACGGCAAAGTCAGAATGGGCGAAGTAAATGCGACAAAGACAATTTTCATTGCAAAACCCTTTATATTCTGTAAGATAGGAAGACTAAACTTACGAAAATATTACGTTGAAATGAATCAGATTTTAAATTCATGGAAGTAAAGAACTGGAATACAAGGACGTAGGCTGTGATAGAAGAGTTTCCAACAGCAGTCCTTGGCCCACCCTGGGTTGTTGTGTCAATTATAAGGGTGATATGCGCCGCTCATTTTTCAATTTTTTAGTTGCTAAGGCTTACGTAGCACCGCAGCCTTATTGCAATCATGCCGTGGAAAGCAACTCGCTGGAACGCAAGGCTGGGAAAAATCTTATCTAAAATCCTTCATTTTCAACTGAGTGATACGTCTGACATAGGCATGATACTACTGTATCTGTTGATTTGTGAAAATGCCACTCTGAAGATTGAAGAATTAATTTTCCATTCAAGTGAGTCTGAAACAGCGATTCTGTTGCGGCCCGCCACATTAGTCTAGCCTGACCCAGGCTTTTGCCCATACAGAAAATTAAACTGAAGACCAGACCGTCACAACAGTGATCTTAAGCAGCTACCAAACCACTGTTGAACTACGGGTAACCCGTCATGGTCCGAACTTTATGTTGTTCAACCCGGTAAGGAGCAATCTCTGGCCAGCCAGTAAAATGTGCAGAAAAAATGTGTACAACGACATAAAAATAGCAATGATCTGCGGATTTTTCTTAAAGAATTGTAGCTGGTTTAGGAAAGTAAAAGGAAGGGATACACGTAGCAATTCTAAATTCAGGCTTTACTTTTGACAAGTCTGGAAGGAATGCAATTTCAATTAATCACGTCCTTCATTATAACTTGAGTGGCTGGGAAAGTTAAGATTAGAAAAAATAGAACGTGAATTGGGAGAATTTCGTAAAACTTTAGGGGCAATAGTTTTTTTATATATTATTACAGATATATAGTTTATCATTTGAAACCCTGATATAGTTCTAGGTCAATTAATCACTAGCAGATGTGTCACGCTAATTTGATAATTTACCATAATTTTTTATCCTTTTAAAATGTCGTTTAACGCAATGCTCAAGTGCAAGTTGCAAATTGATAGTGATTTTTCAAAGTTAGTTATTGGTTCTTAGATTCTAAAACATAGTAACAATTGACATTTTCGAATGAATTATCTTATAAAAAAGACTAAAGATTTGTATTGCCACAGTATTGTGCAGCGAAGTAATTACCGATATTTTATTCTAGAGTTATTTTTTAAGCTGTCATACATGTGTCTTATACATACTATATTTCCTACAATTATTGTAAGATGAAAACTGATTTTTTCTTTTACTTTCTCAGTAACGAGATATTGATCTGTTTCGTGTTAGCCACCATCAGAGAATGACTCAGGGAATGTCTCAGAATAAAAACATTATCGAATGAGGATAACACCACCAAATTATTTTTTCTCGTTCCGTAAACGGAAATACCAAAAAAAATGACGTAATTGAATAATAACGTAGTTTTATCGACAGTGAACGTATTTTATACTGACGTAAAGTTTTTAAAAGGTACTTTCCTGTTATGCACAATAGCCTCTTGCAGGTTTCTGTCATTATCATGAGCTATTGGCACCTTGTGACTAGTGAACAACTAGCACCTTTTCCTGAGGTTTCATATCACTTACTTTATTTTTAAACGATATAGGAAAATTTTGGTCTTTTATGCAATCGTTTTAATGACTAATAATTTAACGACGTATCACTAATATATATGTACAGTTAAAACTGTCCATCTCAAAAACTTGTAAATCTCAAATTTATATATAATTTCCTCGCTCTATCGATTAATTTTTTCTTGCCTTTTTTCTCTGTTTACCTCGAATACTTTTTTTATGAAGAACCTCTATTTCTCGAATTTCGAACTTTGTCATTCTCCTGTTTGAAATAGGATCATTCTTTGAGTATACGCTGAAAATAATAAAGATTATACGCTTGAAAAATAAAGGAACTCAAATGTATAAATCTAAATTTTGATTATACGCTTCAAATAATTAAGAATTCTTTTTGGCCGAATGGATCGGGTGCTCCCGAGCGGTACTGGAGTTCGTGTGTTCAAATCCCACTTCTGGAATGGTTGTTCGTAGCCGTTCGAAATCGGCTGTAAGCAGTAGGTCACGGTCTCATTAGCTCTCGTGTAGCAAAACATCAGAACAGAGCATTCCAAACTTGAATAAAATTCTGAATTAAATTATGTTTTATATAGTTTAGTTAATTTTCTTTATAAAAATTGAAAAAATGTTATACTAAGAAATATAAACTTTTTCTTTATTTCTTTTAAAACTGTTGTTTGTATTGTAAATTTTTAATTGGTAGTGTTTCATACTTGTGAAATATTTAATTTCTAATTAAGGCCATACAATTTGCTGCTTTTATATTTTTTTCTTAACTTTGATTTCTTTAACTATCTTGAAATTTCCATGTGCTATGCACAATAGTTTGTACTGATCTTCGACCAAATATAACCTCTTCTGGAATAACTTAATAAATACTGTGGGGCGTGGCTAAATTCCCTGGCCATGGTTTCGCCGAGTGGGGGTTGGAATTTTTCTTCACTCTCTATGGCTCTTTCTGCAGTTTAAAACATCTTGACTAATGTTGTCTCGGAGTATGGGTGCTTCCAAACCAATCAACCTGGGTTTGGGTAGAAGGCACATCGGAAGAAGAGCAAGGAACGGACTACATTAACCGTGAAATGCAAGATGAAGATTGCTGTTGATGTTGTTACTCATCCCCCTAGTGTAGGAAAGCGTACACCATAGACTAACGAACTTTGGCCAGGCTTTGTCTATGGCGTACACCAGGTCCAATAGGGCTTCTCTACAATATGCAACTAGGATGTTACGTTCCACGCTTGCGCACTGAGCATGCGCGGAGATTTGTTCCGAGAGAGTTTTCCTCACACCGAAAGCGAGTGTGCTCTGTGTAACATGGTCAACCTTCTGTCAACCGAATCATTCCATATTTTCATGTTGTTCGTGAATTTCGTCTTTAATTATTTTAATACAGTCCATTGAAAGCACATACATTGTTGTGGTTTCTTGACCGGAGGATAAATAATTAAAGAACTAAAAGTGAACCACAGTTTAACGTTTTTAAACACGTCACGAGGGACCTTAAAACCGAGACTAACACGAATAAAAAAGTTTGTGGACAATTTTAACGAAAAAGATGTAACAGCCAAGCTTGCATTAAACAAGAATTTATCTAGGTTAAGTGAAATCAACGATTCCATTAAAGAACTGAGGACTAATTATTGTTCTTTTTCGGATGCAGAAGATCCAGACAACGTATTAGAAAAACTTGGAGAACTGGAATCAACAGTCTACGATTTAGAGGTACGTTTGCAATTTCTTCTCTCAAAAATTAGTGTTGTTCAAAGCGAAAACGAAACAAAAGTAAATTTGTCACAAAATTCTTTATTAAAAATAAAATTGCCGGACATTGCACTGCATGAATTTTTAGCAAATTATGATGAATGGAGCAGTTTTAAAAATCAATTTAATAATCTTATTACATCTAACGAAAGTTTAAGTGATGAACAGAAACTACGTTATTTACAAGCTTCACTTAAAGGAGAAGTGAAATTTATTTAGACAGTAGATGGTACTTTCAATTACCTATTTCAAGAATTAGAGTAGCGATTTGAAAGCAAGAGATACATTTGAGACACTCATATAAATGCAATTTTGAACTTTACTCATGAGTCAGGTAAAGATCTTCAAAAATGAATTGATAACATTCTGAAGCATTTACGTGGTTTGAAGCTTCTTAAACTCGAAACAAACTAACAGAACTTTTGTTGATTAATATTGTTATTTCGAAATTAGATCGTGAAACAAGAAAACAGTATGAGATGCCAATGAAAACAACAGAATTTCCTGAGTGGGATGAATTTATAATTTTATTGCAAAAGAGAAATCAGGTGCTTGAGAACATTCAACGCATTTCCGAAAATTCCAACGCATTCCGAAATTGAAAGTGGATTTCTATCCGAAATATAAAAGTTTATTGTTGCATTCAAAACCCAAAGTTCAGTTGCCCATGTGTAAGGATTATCACCCGATGTATAAGTGTAAATCGTTTCTTAATTTATCAATTGAAGAGAGAATTAATAAGGTCAAAAAGAAACATTTGTGTTTCAATTGGTTTGGGTCTCACATTGTAAGCCAGTGTATTAATGCAAAGGCGTGTAAAATATGTGAAAAATCACATCACACACTAATACATAGAACAGAGGCGATTAGAAGAGAGCAAAATACTGTTATGCAAGAGCCAGTAAAACAAAACACCTTAAAGGATCGCGACGCCGAAACTTCCGGTTCAACACTTATGCAGCCAGATGCTAGAAACTTTACATGCTTGTCAGCAAGAACGCTTTGTATTACTCTCTACTGTGGTAATATAAAATAGTAAACATCCCATTGATTGTGTCTGTTCACAATTTTTTTCAGTAATTTAGATAAACCCAAGCTTTATTAGGAGTCGCAATTCATTTTCAGCTGTCGCCTGCTAAATACTTTTCATACATATTTCATCAAAATATTTTGCGCTGAGCTGCATGCCTCATAAAAACCTATTTTATATTGTTGAATAGGTTTTTTTACGTAGTAAATCTTAGTTTATTATTCATTAATGATTGCTACTAATACATTTAAAGGCTTTGCAATTGATTTTTGTGGATTTTCTGTTGCTACCGGAGATTTCATTTTCGAAACATTGAAAAGAGTACGTGACTTTTTCGGGAATAGTCTGCAGTTTTCTTCTTATTTAGAAGTAAGTACTGCGTTTTTTCTTTCCCATTAATGATGTTACTTGCTTTGTACTCATAAATTTCAATACAGTTCATTATTAGTTAACTGATATTGTAGGAAAATGCCTCGTCCCGGATAACTGAACTAATACAAAAGAAAGAATGAATATAAGTTTTAATGCTATTAAGTTGCACACTTAGTACAATAAAAAATAGGAATGTAATTTACCTAGCTGTTTGGTGAAGAATGAAGGATAGAAGTTTATTTTCGTTTAGTCGGATTTTACTATTAAAATATTTCAACATTTCTGTTTATTTTAGCAAGTATGCTTTTATTTTATTTTATTTATTTTTTTGCCACATGTATCAAAATAAAGCCTCGGCTTAGCTTGGTTTGGAGCATTAAGGTCTATTGTTATACGAGGACTAATATAGCCAGGACATACTGCTTAAAACAGATTCCGAAGGCCTACGAACATCCATGACTTTTGAGGGAAATAGAAATTAATACACCTAGAAATTTTACAAAAAGCTCTTCTATTCCTGTTGTAGACATACAATTCAGAGAAAAAAGGCTATAACATTTAAAAAAATAGTCATTACATGCTAAACACTGATTAAAAACACCTAAATCGTTATAAAATCTGTAAACACTCTGCAATTGTGCACTCATCAAAGCCTCGGTACTGCGTTGTAGTAAGATGTAGGCAGCGCTTTTATGTGATTTATGTAGAATATATTTCTGTCTATTTATGTGAAATATATTCTGTCCACATCCAGCTAGATTAAAAACTTGAGA
Organism: Pardosa pseudoannulata; assembly: GCA_032207245.1. Taxonomy (NCBI): domain Eukaryota; kingdom Metazoa; phylum Arthropoda; class Arachnida; order Araneae; family Lycosidae; genus Pardosa; species Pardosa pseudoannulata. The sequence goes on along the minus strand of JAGEOH010000763.1, from coordinate 11,546 downwards.
AAAGAAGGAAAAAATCTTCATTAATCTGATAGCGTAACTATTGTCTTGACGAAGCTTTTCACAGAATAGGCGGAAAGGAATCTCAGTTCTGAGGTAAAACGTTCGTTTGAAGTTTTCCTCGTTATAAACTCGTGATGTTTATGGAAATCTCCACAAATTTATTCAAGTGATGACAACTTATACGCTTGAATAAATCTAATGTTTTCATGTATTGTTTGCATTAGTAGGAGCTTACTTTAATCTCCGGCATTAAGCAACGATACATGCTCATATAGCCGAACAATTGCTAAATTCATAAGGCGCTATCTTTCGGTATTTATGGAACCCAAAGATAAAGTCCCCCGTTAGCATAGATATTCGTAATTTGGACACTCGGCTAAAACATTCATATACTCTATAAAAAAACAATTTTGAAGGGCTTTTTTTATTAACACTTTTTCATTTTATGTATATTTAATATACACTGCGTGCGCATTTCTAATGACTCTAAAATGTATCGATTATTTATCTAAAAAACAATTTCTTTGTCTTTCATACAATTCTACAAGTTTGGCACATTAGGACAAAATGTAGTAATATTTAGGTTTTAAGATGTGAAGATCAGCATTGCCCATTTTATTGTTCGGAAAAGACTTCTTCAGCCCTTTCAGAGCAACATTTATATTCCGATCTCGGAAATTTTTAATTTTTATTTATTTATTTTTTTAAAGAAATGTTCAAGTAATTTGCAAATGTAAAAGCAAACATTTCTATGCCGTTATTTCAAACCTTATTTTCAGATTGAATCACAGGTGATAAATTTCACAATGGTAATACATAGACCAGTCGCATTAATGTGACCACTAGTCAAAATCCAGAATAACAACCTTTCACATAGTGGACCGCTCCGAGACCTGTAGGAAGATAGTCAGTTAGGTTCCTGAGGTATTCGCTGGGATGTTGAGCCAAGCCGACTCCAGTGCCGTGGTCAGCTGCGCTAGCTTAATCGGGTGAGGATCCATGGTGCGAACAATTCGATCGAGACTGTTCCACAGATTCTCGTTTGAGTTCAAGTTCGGGGAATTTGTTGGCCTAAGGAAGTAAGGTAAATTCATCCTAGTGCTCTTCCATGTCATAAAACTCACGTGCGCAGTGAGTTTTATGACATGTTGCATTGTTCTGCTGGTAGATGTCATCATCCTGAGGAAAAACAATTTGCATGTAGCGCAAGGATAGATGGATACTTGGGTTGATGTCTTCCACAATAATGAGTGAACCCAGAGAATACAACGAAAACATTCCCCACACCATAATGCTACCTCCTCCAGCTTGGATCCTTCTGGTAATTGTTGCAGGGTGTTTGCTTTCAGACATTTCACGCCGTTTGCGCCAACGTGTATCTGTCCGAAGGAGCATGAAACGTTATTCATCTGAAAAAGCCACCTGTCTCCACTCAGTGGAAGTCCAGTTGCGGTACTGGCTTGCAAATTCCAGCCTTCGTAGCCGATGAACAGAAGTCAGCTTAAATGCATTAACCATGTGTCTGCTTCGGAGTCCCATAGGCAGAAGCGTTCACTGATCCATCGTTGTGGGGATGCTGTTGGTAGCCCCTTGGTTCATCTTGGCGGACTTTTGCTCAAAGGTTGCACGTCTGTTCGCCCGAACGTATCTCCGCAGCCTACATTCACCTCTGCCATCTATGGCCCGTGGTGCACCACATTTGCCACGTCACTGATTTTGAATAGTGCCATTTTACCACAAACGGTATACTTTTACCTCAGTGGAATACGAATGTTTAATAGAATTAGCCCTCTTCCGCATGGCTTATGCTGGGTCGGGGTATTAGTGTCTTGCAAAATTAGCCGTTTCGGAAATACTTCCACTCTTTGCCCGAAAGCTATTGATCACGCCTTTTTGAGCATCGGATAAATCGTTCCGTTTCTGCATAACTGAAAGAACTGAAATGTTTTACGAACGCTTACAACACATTGTATATATCCACCAAATTTGTTACTGACACGTGCCTTCTGCGGTTGTTTATTTAATGTTGACTTCAAAAGTAGGTGGTGGTCACTGTAAAATGACTGGACTGTGTATACGATGTCACAATTTAGCTTAAACAAAATAACTACATTACTCATTTTATATTACTTAAATATTTCCTGCATCTTTTCCACTCAAAATAAGGCATATCCTGCGAGTACTTAGATATTGCATATTCCGAGAAGCAATTATATGTTTCTTATATAATTTGTATTATTTTTAAATTTAATCCTATATTATTTTTTATGGCTGGAAATTAGGTTAAAGTGTTAGCATTATATTTCTTTTCTGAAACGATTCATAATAAGTTTAATGATGATTTTTTTCCTTTTGCTAATCCTATCAGACTGCTATATATATATTTTTAAAATGTTGGTTTAAGTTACATACGAATGATTTTTTTTATAAATTAGCACTTTATTATACAATTTTAAAATTTAAATTAACGTTTCATCATACAATTTTAACTAAAATTATAAACTGTTTAGAGCTTATTTTTTAAAAATTAATACATTTCATACATTAATACATTTATCACAGAGCAGAAGATGCAACCATGGTGAAAGTGGTTTCCATTGAAGAGTGACGCCACACATACAAGGAAAAATTCTACAAACTATTTTTTAACTATCCCTAAAAAAGCGTTAGGCATTAATTGGTTAATGAAATTCTCCTGTAGTAGGGTTTGCACGTTTTTGCCAAAGGTGGAAAAAACCGTCCTGGCTAAAATACATTTTTGCCACATTTTGCCAAGTGGCAAAAATGGATATGTTTTATTTACGGGGATGTGACTATTTTAACTTTTATTAATTTTAACTCTAATCTAAAAATACATAATATAATGCTTTTTTTTAGCATAGAATATTCAACGCGTTATTGAAACAGCAATCTAAATCTAAAGTTATACTACCTAGAGCTACGAAAAAAAGATAAAATGAAGATTGAATTTGCAAGTTTTTATGTGCAATGTTGTTTTTAATGTAATTATTTGCTTATTTCCCCTACAAACTGTAGGTTTAAACGTTTTTAGTACTTATATAGTATATATATCTTATATATGTATATATACACATTACAATTAAAGACAACATTACTATATTAAATTGAAAAGTAAAGAAAACATTTTTTATCCCATGCCTCCATCATATAAATTTATTTACAAAAATAGAATATTGTATTTTCATTGCTAACGTCAATGAAAATTATTTTAAATTGTTTAAATTGTCAAATTAATACTAATGAAATACCTAATTAATATTCTGATTTAAGTCTCAATTGTATTATGTACAAAATTATTAATTATTTTGTTATTTATTAATTATTAATTATTTTGTACATTTTTAAAATCCAGCCAATTTTTCTAGATTTTGCCATTTTTGCCGGTTTTTTTCAGTTTTTGCCACTGTCCTGGCAAAAATACCATTTTGTTGGTAAAATGACCAAACCTATCCTGTAGTAAAGAGATGATAGTTGCACTCAGACCCAATCAGTATTTCTCTAAAATCTACAATTACATGAATACGTTTATTTATATATACGATGTGTTTGTGTGCATGTTTGAATGTGGGCCTTGATATAAAAAAAATAACTTTAAGAAAAGTTTGAAAAATTTATGAAATATAACAGAAGTTCTATGTTAAGACTTTTATATAATATATATCTTCCTTCCTTCCTCAGTGGCATGGCCGAACGATGGCCGATTGGTTAGGGTGCTGGCCTTCGGTACCGGCGTTAGTGGGTTTGAATCCCACAGTGGCATGGATGTTCGTAGCCGTTCGGAATCGGCTTTAAGCTGTAGGTCCCGGCCCCATTAGCCCTCGTGTTGCAAAAAAGTAGACCGTAGCATTCCAAACCAAACCAAACCAAAATCCTCAGTGGCATGATAGCCCAGGATGGGCCTTAGCCTTCTCTAGAATTCCATACCAGGCAGTCCATGTTTGGCTCTGGATTTCTAATTTGAAATTTTCAAGGATCTTATGTCTTTCTCAATGCAGTCTAACCATCTAAGTTTTGGTCGTCCTCTCATTCGGGTTCCTATTGGTCTGGCCATCCTTTACTACGATAAAGGGTCCGAATATTCCATGTGCCAACGCTCAAAGTCCTTACACCATTGCCAGGTCGTTTCCTATAGGGCCGTGTATTTCTTTCCTTGGACTTCGCAATAAGTAACTTTTTACAGGGCAGGGTTGTTAGCCCTGTGCCAAACCCCCAACTTAATATATATATATATATATATATATATATATATATATATAAATTTTTTAATTTGTACAATTAAAAGTATAGCATGCAGCCTTCAAATTTAGCATCTAATTTTGATAAATTATTTTATTTGATCCAAGGTATATTCGAATACTTTGAAATGCGATGCTTCGTATTTAGTCAATAAAATTTTGTATTCGTAAAAATAAGCAATTATACAGAGCGATAACTTGATCAGATAAAACATGTATTCTTCTGAAAAGTTTCGAAGATAACCCAATCTATAAATGATAATGCCATTTTCAATTTTTTACTTTTTCATTTTGGCCGTTGTCAATGAGTCGTTTATCATGACGAATGAGATCTGTTTCTGATGTCATGACGGCCTCCAGAAGAACATAATATGGTGATATTATTCATATAAATAAATACCAATTAATATTCAATGTAAATGTTATGTAATCATTTATTTAATATGTATCAATTGTGATCGACATTAATTTGCCTTTGTAGCCACAGCGTGAATATCAGATCTTGCAGTAATTTTTTTCGACATGAGAACAACGGCTTGAAAATAAAAAATGGGAATTTTTTTTGAGTTACTTTAGGCATTCATTAACAAATTAAAATAAAGATAAGCTTTCATATTGTCTCTCCACTAGATAAGATCCAAGTCAATGAAATGTCTAAAGCCTTCAAGTATTTTCCATTGCATACAAAAGAGTTGCTTTACATGCCATGAATCTCACTGAATTATTTATATCCCTTATCTCAGGGGTTCTTACACTTTTTCGATTTTCAGCGCTCTTGTTGAAGCATATTTTTTCAAGGTGTCCTTAGTAAAGACCTTCAACAAGTACTATTTGTGACCAGTCCATTGTAATGTATATCTATCAAAATAGATAGTGCCGGATTTAGGTAACACTAAAATAAAAAGCTACAGATCAGAACCTTGCACTAGCTACAAAGATTTGGTTTGGAGTGCTTTGGTTTAATGTTTCGCTATACAAATGCTAATGAGATCGGGATCTACTCTTAAAGCCGATTTCGAAAGGCTAAAAACATGCATGCCGGCAGAGGGATTCGCACACGCGAACTCCAGAACCGAGGAGAAGTGCTCTACCCATTCAGATTTGGGTTCAAAGGAACCACATCATAGCTTTCACATTCGTCCAGAAGTGAGTGGAGGCTGAATAGGTAGGGCGACGAATTTCGCTACCGGAGTCAGTGGGTTAAAAACCCACTGCTGTCATGGATGTTCGTAGCTATTCAGGAGAGGCTTTAACTTCTTGAGTACCAACACGTAAATGCTATACGAGTCGACCGTTGTGAAAACCATTGCCGTTTAACGTCATCTAGGACATGGAATTAAATCTAGCATTTAAAAATTCAATTAAAACGTTCTGATCTCAGATTACGCATACGAGACGCTAGTCTGTGAATATCAACCGGTACTCCTCGAATGGAGGCAACGCTGGGCTAAGAGTGGAATCGCTGCTTAGCGTCCGCGAGACGTTGGTTGCCAACGGGTTTAAAAACTAGGTCCTAGTATTATGATTCCTTGAGTAACAAAACAGTAACCTTAACACGTTGCAGACCAAACCAAGATCCCTGATCCTTACTCTTTGCAACTACTGTCAATGATACCATATTAAGACTCTTGTTTCAGCCCACAAATATAGAGTATTGAAAACTTAAAGCATGAGATCTATCAGGGAATAATCATTTCTCGTGAACCCCGTCGTAAATCCCATGCTTGGTTTTCGGATAACTGAAAGAATGCTTAGGAGTTCATGGTGCATAGCTGGAAGTATGGCAATAAAAAAAGGACTGTAAAGTAAAATTTAAACTCAACTCTGTTATATACGTGTTACCGCTATAAAACATTCCAAAAATTAAATAAGTTATCGGCGTTGATTTTTTTTTTCAAACTACTGGGAAACCTAGTGAAAAGAAAAAGTGAACTAAATGTACAGACTAATATAGATATTTTGTATTACCCCCCCCCCAAAGAAAAAGCTCCTTAAGGAATATAGTGATACGAGCATCTGGTTAACCGATAAAATATACCAGAGTAAATTTATAACCCAAAGTCCTCATTATGGCTCCAGGAACCTCCTAGGATATTTCAAATCTACGATCAGGATCGAAATTCCCCTGTGTCTCTGGTTTTTTCCTGTTTAACCCTTATTCTAAACTGACAACTTAGCTTACGATTCACGCTCTCTAGAGTGTGAATTCAAATCAATTAGAGTTCAAATCAATTAGAATTTTACAGAAACCTAACGACCAGTTTAGGAAACTCCGAACGAAAAGCAGCAAAAGGATGGTTGAATGGCTGGAAGAAGATTCAGAATGTTCTTCAGTGCCGGAGTTCGTGGGTTCGAAACCCACTTCAGGCATGGATCTTTGTAATAGTTCATAATCCGCTTTAAGCAGTAGTTCCCGGTCTCATTAGCCCTCATGTAGAAAAACAGTAGACTGTAGAACTCCAAACCAAACGGAACGAAAGGGGTTTCACAAAACATTTTCCTAGATTTTATTCGAGTTTATGATGCAAACAGAACTTTTTCCCCCTCAATTGAGCTTGGCAATGATATATTACACACGTTTTTTCGTGAATAATTGAAATCTTTTAAGTAACTTAATGGAAAAGTGTATGAAATGTGCTTTAAAAGTGTATAAATTTTGTGTTTTAATGCCAGGAATAGTTTAGTTATTTGTTTGTTTTCTATTTTTATTTGACGTATTTCTTTCTTTTCAATAATCTAATTTTGATATTTTTTCACATTGCATTCTTTTCTATTTTTATGAAAAAAAACTATCTTTCTAAAATTAAAAATATTTAACATTTTATTTATATTACGTAATTAACATTCTTAATTTTTGTGCAAGTATTTTTCATTTTATTTATGTCAGATGTTTGTGAACGGTTATACTGTAGTCGATTTAGAGCTAATCTGTGATTATTAACTATAGAGTATACATCAGCTTATCTTTGATTATTTCTAACCGACTTTGGCGAGATCGGACCTTAATATTTTACATATTTTTTTATGGTACTTGTTTCTCTTTAACCAATTTTTCAAAAATCTTTAAAAAGTCCCATGCATAGAAAAGTTTCAAAGTATGACGCCTTTTTCTTATATTTATTAAAAAATAAAGTAAAATAAAATATGCTATTCGTTTTATGAGATTTTTCTTTTTTGAACTTGTTTATATTATAGGTTTAATATAAACCTAATACCAATTTTGAAATAAATGTAAACTTCATTTAGGATACTCAATCGCCCGAGCAAAAGACTGGGTGCAAATAGGCTAGTTTATTAAACGTTAGGGCTTCATAAAATTCAGTTTTATTTGTTAAATATCTCTCTAAAATTTCATACGATTGAAATAAAATAATGTGCAATAGTAGAGCACAGCTTAAAATCAAAGAAAATTCAATGAGCAGTCTTTTTAGCTACCTAAACGGTTAATATCTGCACGAGGAAAGTTCACTCATCAAGTGGATCAAGCTTCAACACTAATATTTCTATTGAAGTTAGGAATCAGTTGGAAGTTGATAATAAAACAATCAAGCAATGTTAATAAGATGCGGAAAAACTTCGATTCTTTTCCTCAAAAAGCACACCTTTTTTCCCCTTTTTTTTTCTTTTTAACAGCTTATCTCGGAGTACACGAATTTGTTGAACGGATGATTTCCGTCGATTACGCCAATACACGTCATATGTACAATCATCAAGAAAGTTATTTGTAACCAAAGGTCGAAAAAGTCTTCCCGATTTTCATTATTTGTCAGTGGCATAACATACGTTTATGCAGATTGCAAGTTTTTGCTACCCCTCTCCAACAAAAATGTGATATTAGAGATAACATTTGCAAGGAAAATATAGAGCTACAAAGATTTTCTTCTCTAAAATTTAAATATTGACGAACTAGGAAGAAATATTTAATTTCAAATATTTGTTTTGAAAACTATTAACTTCCTTGCCTATGACGCCTAAACTCAGTTCGCCATAAGTTCAAACACAAATTTGCTCCAAATTTCGAATGCACGACTTGAGTTCTTGCAAGAGAAAAATCGGTGTTTCAATTCCGCGAAGCTCGAACTCAATTCTTCCAATGCATAGTATGTAATTTACCATTTTCGCAATAAACGGCGATACTTTCAGGAGAAATGTTCTGTAGTTTTGCGCCATTTGTCGGAACTGCAAAGGATCTGTGAAATTCAATTGAATCTAAGGGACATGGAATTCATTACCAACTGATATACATAATATGGTTGTATTATTTTATTATATTTATTTTGAAAATTATATCATTCGAAGCTTTTCGTGCTCCCACGACACAGGTCCGAGGTTCGATCCTTAGCCCTCGTGTGCAAAACAGTAGATCGTAGCGCTCCAAACCAAACCAAACCGAAGTTCGATCCCGGACTGGACAAGGTTGACTCATCCCTTCAATGGGTAGACAAACTGAGGATCAAGCATGCTTGGGGTTCCGCGTAAGGTTGACCACCTAACCGGAACATATGCTTCGCACCCCAGGGCCCTTGGTTTCGGAAACGGAGATTGGCACCTTAGGACCTGACCCCTAGTGACTGTTGCACCGGAGTTTTTTAGTTTTTATTATATCATTTAATTTATTTTGCTATAATTCGAGCAAAAATTGCTGCAATCTTAACATTTTCCATATATGTGAAAATATTGAATATAGTAGTTATTTCGTGTAAAATTTTGTAATATTTTAAATAATCTATTTCTAACATTTTGATGATAATAAACAAAATTAAAGGGATTTTTTTTCCAGTTTTGGCACGTTTTTCACAAATATATTCCACAAGCAAGGGGTTAATAAAAATGATACAGAAACAGTAGTAGTATTTGAAAAAAAAAAAAATTAATCGAAAATTACACCAAATATTATTTGAAAACTACTAAGTGTTGCAATATAATAAACTTTTGTTTTAAATCTTAATTCAATGATAGGAATTTTGCCTCCAAGGGGTGGCAGCCCCCACACCATCCCGCCTACGCCGTAGGCTAGGCTACGTTACTGTTATTCATCTACGAGTGATTAAGCGTGGGTTGTTATCAGTACATAGATTTCTCAGTATGGTGTAAGTCAAGCATGTCCAACAAACTTAAAAACGCGACAAATAAGGAAGGTCTAAGTTTACGTGGGCTGCCAAAAAATAAAAACTCTTTTTATATAGAATTGTGGTATTTTTGAGCAGCGAATTTCACAAAAGAAAGAAAAGTAATTTAAAACTATAATAATACAATAAATTGGTGCTTTTTCCTGAAACTTAGCAACTGTTTTCTGCCACCCTTTTTCCTACTTAGGGAGAAACATTGTCCGTAGTTATTTCCAAAGATTTGCAGTAATTCTACATCCAAAAGGAGACATTTTCATCCATACGTATAAAAAACTGCTTGTACTGCTCGTATTTTCAACATAGAAATAATTTGGTAAGTGAATTTTTTTAACCCTTTCGTGGCCCGTGGGAAGGTTACTTTCCACCTACACGATTTTACAAAACACACCTGTGGGAAGCGCAAAACCCATTCTAATATATTGGTCTTGCTATTGGAATGACGAGAAGACCGATTCCCGCTTCGGTTTTTCGCTGTCATCTATTGTTCGATCGATTGAATAAAATTAGCAGCTCTGTTTTGAAAGTTTAGAAACGTGAAGGGAGAAATAAATGGCCCACGAAAGGGTTAAATAAACTTGGCTGACAGATTCAGGCACCCAAACTTCTTTCATTTTTTTTTTTCTTAAAATCTGAAATGTGCTTGATCTCGACCACGTCAATTTGCATATAATTAATATTATTGATGATTCTATATTTTTATAGAAAATAGGAGAAAACAAAAAAGCTGATCTATTAGATTTAAAATCTGAAACGCCCGATTCAAATTCATTTTTAAGTCTTATCAGTTTTTCCTCATACACAGGTATATTGATGATTATCACCTCGTCAGTGAATCAGCGTTTACGAATGCATCAGTGTGTGTGAAATATGTATCAAGTCGAACCGAAAAAGCGAATGTGACAGCTTTTAAAAATATTTTAAAATTCAGTTATGAAATTTATATTAATTCATACTGCTAAATTGCGTCGGCTGCAAAAATATTGGTTGTGAGCCGCATGTAATCCTTGAGTTTGACACCCTTGGCTTCAGTCTACAATATGCTGCATTTTAAATGATTGGATTTCTTTGTGTATGTCACTCTTTTACAGTATTTCCATATGCGGCTGCCTCTCTGTATCATAGCATGGCACAACATTGGTCATTATTGCAAATAAAGAGAGTAAAATTGTTAATGGATGACTTTTTCTTGACCGTATCTGTTTATTCGATTTTTTTTATGTTTCCAATCTGGCTGAATATGGAAAAATCTGCTTAGAAGTTTTAAGCCCTTGAGGACCAGCACGTAAATGCTATACGAGTCGACCGTTGTGAAAATCGTTGCCGTTTAACGCGATCTAGTAATTAAATACAGCATTTAAAAATTAAAATAAAAAGGTCAGATCTATTGCGCATGCGCAACGCTGGTCTCTCAATATCAATCGTAGATCATTGCATGGAGGCGACTCTGGACTGCGTTGATCGCGAAGGACTTAATTCTTCCATTGAATTACTGAAAATGTTCGTTACTAGACAATAGTATCATAATTTTGTAAGCAACGTTTAATATAGTATACGATAATAATCCCTTTTTTAAAATTAACATGAGCTATAATAGAGTTCTATTATATCTCTATTCTATTATATGCTAAGTTCAATTCCTAATTCATCCTTGAGGTCTAATTCACGAACTATTTAGTTATTGCCAATATATTTAGAAAATAACCTTTCTTCGTTTATAGTTTCAAGTAATTTACATCCAATTTTAATATAAAAAATTTCTTTGATCTATTCTTCAGTAAGAGATTTACATGGCTACTTATCTATAAATTTCCAACCTCAAGTAATCAATCAGTCTGAATGACTCGAAGCAAAGTATGACAGACCGTGAAAAAACGGGTTGTCAAGATAAGTGCTAGCTTTTACAATTAACCGTATTTCGAAACTTACAGTTCCTTGATATTCAAACTGTCATGAAATCAGATCAAGGTAGGTGCTAAATAGTGATCATTGTAGCGTACACAAGTAAGGCCAAATGGTCTTTGCTTGAATCATGCAGTGATGGATGGTTTGAATAGTCCAGAGATATCGGCAGAACTGCTTTCTTTTTTAACGACACGGAATTCTCGACACATTCCATTATTAGTATGGTTATATGTATCCGAGCAGAATCGGGCTTTAGTTG
>JAGEOH010000762.1:20000-25000 GCA_032207245.1 Pardosa pseudoannulata | reverse complement strand
TCTTGACGTTTCTTGTAGAAGATAGAATTGAAGGAAAAAAAGAGAAAGATCACGTGTTTTCTGACCAAACAATCATTTTAAATTCAAGAAATACCCAAAATTTATTAAAAATATACTATAAATTTAATCTTTTTCGTTCATTTGTGTTAATAATAAAATGAAGTTGTGGCTCTAGTCGAAAATATTGTTGGAATTTGTGAGTGAGCTTCTCACGTGAAACAGGTCAGCATTTATTGGACTGCAAAGCGGAGCCTTTCAACATCGAGGATGCAGAGCGGTGGGACAGTCGGGAGAAGTTCGAACAAACATTTTTCATCTCTATGCGTCTACTGACCCCTCGATCTCGGAAAGAGTTCTATTGCACATATTCGTTTTTTCGATCCAAAAATAATAATTTCGAAACTGCTCCAAAATGGAAGATTTCGCTGCTTCAACATTTTATTTGAGTACGGAATCTTCCTGGAAGGGTGCCAAGTTTATAAAACGGAAAAAAAAAAAGTCGGTAGGAAAACTGAAATTTTTAAAAGTATTTAAGAATGAACAAGACTGAACGTTACCCAATATATTGATTTTAAAATGGAAAGCAAAAATTGTTTGAACGAATCATCGATTTCAAAAATCGATTCATGTATTTCGGTACAATTATGAACTTGGATGAAACAACGAGGGGGAGGCAAAAAAGTGTTTCTAGAATGGATACAAATTTTACGTCTTAAAAAACTGTTCGTGTTATTCGATTCCATATTTTTTTATGTTGTGCACAATAGTTGTGTTGCTAATTCATTTGTGGAAGAGTACTGCACTGCAAGTGAGTATCTTTCCTTCCTCATTATTGGGCTGCTCATAGTTATTGCTTTCTATTTTAGCAACAAAAATAATCGTTTGTCCCGAGGATGTGAGGGGTGTTCCGATTATGAAATATATTATTGTACGGACAGGTAGCTACACATTTCAGTACAACAGATAGGGGGAAACGAAAATAAAAATTCTCTTATTTCGAAGGAATAGGGGCCGAACTTATTCGGGGAAATTGAAAAGTGAACGTATTCCTTTCTTTTTATCGATTCGAACGGCTCTTAAAATAATTCGGAGAGCGAAACGTGTCGACTTTTATCTGTTGAATTCGGATAAAGTAAATGATTGAAAGGCATCTCGAAATTTGGCTAATTGAAAAATCAATATTGTACAGGCACAAATTAAAGGACCGGCCCCGCTCCTTCGAAATTCGGAAATTTCGACACTCCACGATTTCGGGAACTTGGGTCAGGAAGAATTTCACGCCGGGGTGAATCAAAATGGAGATCAGCCCAATAACGAAAGGGAAGGACCCCACACCACAAAAAAAGGACCATTGGGTTCGAAAAAAAAAATTAGAAAAGAAAAAAAAGGTCTCGACTTACCTAGAATTTCTTGTGGCTTAATGGAATGCGAAAAAATTCCAGCAGGGAGAGATCACAGCATCCAAAAGGGGAAGTGAAAACAAACGATATTTTGTAGCATAAACCCCCACAGTGCCCGGGACTCAATTCGTTCTTTTTTCTTTTTTTCGTTCGTAAGCCCCCCGAATTGAAACCGGCAAAAGCTCGGACTGCACGTTCCCGGTTAAGAGAAGTCGGTTTCCTGGCGCCGTGCCAGCAGATCGGGAAGGGCCCACTCGCGAACGGAGAGGGGGGACGCGCGCGCAACCAACGGCAATATGTCAAAGTGGAAACGCCAAAAAATAAAGAAATCGGGGCCGGCTCACAACACAATTTTGCATTTTCAATTCGGTTGCGCCTCACTACCGTTCGAAAAAGAATTTTTAGACATTTATCTCACGCAAGTCACTATTTTTGTTTCTCAAAACACATTTGTTCTCTTTAAACGGTTTGGATTTAAAAAAGAAAAAAAAAAACACTTGGTCGCTTTTCCGTGCCAGGATAAACCGCCAAATATCGCCAAGTGTTATTTCTTTGCCTGTCCTCTCGAGTTCCAATTTTTATATTTTTTTATAAATCTTTGAAATAATTGACTCTCCAAATAAATGCAGGAAAAATTTAGATCCAAAATCAGTTACAAAAAAAAAAAAATAATAATAATAATAATAATAATGAAACTTCAATGAAGATATTCCTAAAAATCATTTTAATTTTTATATAACAGCCACCTTTAAAATGAGTTTTTAGCAACACAAAATGAATAAACTGAAAGATTCCAACTCATTTTGCACACTTTAAAAGAACACCCTGTAAGATGCACTCTACGTCCGAACATCGTTTCTTTTTTAAATGGCAAATGTTTCGTTGAGAAGTGGGAATGACGAAATTCCACCCTTGGGATGGTTCTAAGCCCCAGCCTGGGAGGGAGGATTTTATTCTTCGGTCCGCCCTATGGCACGGGGCCTTCTGAAACGCGTTATACTGACAATACCAAAAGGCGCCCCGTACCCCTGTTTTACTAAAAATAAAAGACACGTGATCAATTGATAGGGAGCTCTAATAACCCTTCGTTCATTAATTTTGTAACATTCTATAACTTACAAAGAACCTCCTGTTAGAATAAAAAGGCGACCAAGTGGGAGAAATCTTATTAGTTTGAATTTAAATTCCATTTTGTTGCTATTTTCATCCAGACTGGCAGGCTGGTCATTTCGTGAAGGGTGAGGACGTTGCATTTCAAAATGATTCGATTTTTCTGAATCATTAGCCGAGAGAGTTCGCACTCAACACTAAACATTCAAATCGATTTTATTATTGTTTTCCGTTCCAGATGGTATAAGAATAGCGTCTGTACGGTGAATGTGCTCACAACTAATCGTTCAATTAAAATATGGAAGGCCAATCCAAAGAGCATGTTACATTCGGAGTTCGAATCCCACGGGGGCATGAATGTTCGGAATCGGTTTTCTCGATATCGTGCATCAAAAGAGAGTATCGTCTCCAATCAGACCTTCACTTTCGCCTCAATTCAAAGAGTGGACGGCGTTCACGTGCTCCTTACACTGAAATGGTTCGTTACGTAGACGTTACAACAGGAAAATGGCCGATGATTGTTGTGCGAGATACAGACTTGAAATGTTCGAAAGGAATATTTTCGTTGAAATTTATCGTGATTCCGATACTTTGTCATCCATTCTTCTCGGGGATTGATTATACCAAAGTCCATTCGAAAAAAACGAAAACATTTCTATGGTTCTCTTTCAATGCAAGCTGAAAATAATTTCCACCAAATCGAAACAAGGTCGGAATTGAAAATATAACCCTCGTTCTTCTAACGTACTTCCCCAAAATGAGATTCTTTTATTTTGAAAATCATTTCAATGAAATTGGGATAGGAAAAGTTCATCTTCAAATTCTAAAACAAAGAATTTGACTGAACACTAGAATAATTCAAAATGGACTGGTCACCATCCAAGACTCAAATAACAACTGCGCTTTGGATTGTGTAAAAGGAGCGAAACATTTCAATACAACGTGTATTAATGATGTGCGGGGAAAAAGGGCCGTAAAATATACGGTTTGTATCTTTATTTGTTTATTAATGCCTGTTTGGGAGTCAAAAAATATCTTAGAACAAAATGGGTCGAAATCCTTTTGGAAGATAATGTGCCAAGAAAGTAGAGGCCATGGGGGTCGAAATCATTTTGATCCGTCCATATTCCCTGAATATCATTTTTCTATTTGTTTAGAAGCTCCGACGGCAATCTTTCCGTTCTGCAGGATCCCCAAACGATATTTATTTTGGCTAAAACGACGTGACATCTTTAACAACAAAGTCCAAACTGACCAATTTCATTCTCTCTTGTCCTCATTTGCACGTCAAGAAATTTCTTGCCAAGAGGATGTTCTTAAATATCATTCTGAGACAGAAATCCCTTTTTATTTTGACAAAACAGATTTCAAATCATTTCAAACAGGGCCTGATTAAAGCACGAGCCGACTGGGCCCCCCCCCTAAAATTTGGTACTTAATTATTAAATTTTAAATAATTTAATTAACAAAATTTGAAAATGTGTTTTGTTCATTCTTCAGGAAATATTTTATGAAACCTTTTTCAGAAATTAAATAAAAGCAGTTAAAATGTTGACAATTTTATCTAAAACACACTCCAGTTTACTTATTTACATAACTTTTAACAAAGGTAAGCTTTTTACAAAGGTATACAAATATAAAACAATATAAACTTTCCTCTATAAAGGAGGAGACAATTTTTTTTTGCCTTGAAAGGAGGTCAGGGGGGGGGAGCTCGAAAGACATCCAGGCCCTGGGCCCAACCTTGCCTTGATCGGGCCCTGATTTCAAACAGTCTGAGGTTTTACTTTCGTGACTCTTTATGCGAGAGCGATGAGCGGTGGAAAACAGAGAACTTCATCACAAGATATCCAAGTGACAGGATAAGTGCTTCTGCTAGTTAGTTTATTACGAGTTTCCTTTGACAAGATATTCTGTGATAAGTGCAGTCCTATGACAAAACGACATCTCACTCTAGAAAAGTATTCGTTTTAAATAAACACTGTTATTTAAAACATTATATCCGAAAGTAGCTTTTAAAATAGAAAATTTAAAAACGCAAAATTGTAATTGAAATTACTACGAAACTTTATAGTGTCTATGATATGGATCGAAAGAAAAGTACAACACAATCATGCACACCTGAACCGTGGTAGCTCAGTCGGCAAAAGCAGAGATCTGAAAGGTGGAGGGTGCGGGACTGGCGCGTTCGCTAAAGGTGGCTGGGGCACGTCAAATATGCTTGTGGTCACAAAGTCCTCCAAGTTCTCAAACGAAACCTCTGGAGGTTCTTCTGCTTGTAAAATACAAGAAACAAGCGGGGGTAACGTTACTGGCATCCCTAGCATACCTTACGCTACACGTGCTCTCCAGTGGTGCTAAATGCATAACAGGTTAGCAGACTTGTTAGGCGTTAGGATAATGTCTGTATCTCCTGCTGCATAGGGAAAAAAATGATGCCCACTTGAAGCTGTGCTTTTTGTATGAAATGGGTGCTGACATACTAACAGC